>JAQBSW010009909.1:0-26589 GCA_029291075.1 Eudiplozoon nipponicum | reverse complement strand
TATTTATATAATAATTATCCACAAGAAAGAATTAATAATTGTTATATATTTCATTGAATTTCTTCATGAATACCAGGATTCAATATAATTGATGCCGAACGCGGTCACAATGTATACATTTTTTTGAGTAAAAGATGTTCAGAATTGATTGCGTTTCTCAATTTTGGTACAGCTTAACCTATCTCAAAAACCATTGTGTTGGAGTCCTTTATAACCTGAGATATTTTCTAGATAGCAAATTTACTCTGAAGTCGAATTATCGAAGATTATATATGGAGTTAACTCTATTATATCTTGAATACAAATTCGCATAGAAAATTGTACCTTATGATTGTTGGCTAATCTTTTACCAAATATATTTTCGGTATAGAGTATAATGGCGTATCCGACTGATAAGTGGCCATTGATCCCGAAATACAAGTACACATGCGATTAAAACTTTCGCCAATGTTGACAAAGATATATCCTTCTGATCCTGTTTAAACTAATTTATTAGCAGATGAAGGGGTTCACTCATAATTATCTAACGAGAGCCCAATGATGCAAAGTTCGTATCAGTCAAAGGCGTGTTTGCATTCATCTGATCCATGCTGTTCAAGATATAAACAGGAACTAAATAAATTAACCTTTTCCTCCGAAACTGTCAGGCGTAAATCTGCGACTCCTCTAACAATGCTATTGGTTCATTTCTAAGCAGCTGTCAATTCACAATGCAGTCTCTACCATCCCATTTACTCCGTGATTGTACACGCTTGCATATAGTGCATTGGTATTCCAGGATCTAATGCGAATCTCTGATCTAAACTGACTACAGCAACCAATAGTTGTCTCTACTGGTACACCATATCGCGATACCCATTTATATTGGAACGTAAACAAAATTGCCTAAGCTGTCATATCCTTTAAAATCACCACTTGAAATTGACGACTGAACTTATCAATAATTGTGAGCCCATATTGTTGCCCGTTGGTTTGCGGCATTTAGGCAATGTAAATATGCACATGTTTTAACCAACCAGTTGCTATCCCGATATTACTGATATCGGTTCTTGTCTGTCCAAACCTTACTGGTTTAACACTGAGCACGTGCCTGTACCCAACTCGATAAATTTGGCCATACGTATCTATCAGAAACTAACTTGATGGTGGTTTTTATAACCATATTTGCTAACTCCTGTAGCTGTTGAATTACTTTGACGCATAACTTAAATGGCACAGAAATTCTGGGTTGACTTCTGGATGTTTTGCACAGCAACCATTCACCACTCAGAGCTTGCACGCATAGGCTTGTTTCTTAGATAATACCACAGTAAAGAGGGCTAATTCTTGCTCATCCATAATTTGATGTACTAAAACATTGGGAGAATTCTATAGATTCTTTAAACGGACCTTGACATATCAGTTCGACATCTGGTTCATTCAGTCTGCCAAATATATCTGATACAAAATTTTCCTAATTGTGTATATGAAACACTGTAACATTAAACTATGTTAATCGATTTATTTGGGAATTTACCTTACGAGAGTAATTAAACTTTATAGTATTAACGCGGCTTATGGTTTTTCAATATCTTATAGTAATGAACGTCCAAGTAGTGCTCAAAATGTAGCACGATAAGATCTACTGCCGAAAGCTCTTTTCCAAATGTGTCAAATATTTTACTCGGTCTTGAAGCATTCGACTGTAAAATCCAATCGGCTTAACTATGAATTTGTATCTTTTCTGATTTACTGCTCTAATTGTAACACCTTAATCATTCAGTTAAACAACCATAGATTGCGCGGGTGATGATAACAATTCTATAAATCAAGTTTGCGAGCTTGAACTAAACGCCAATCCCATTTTACTTAACCAGTCGTCGAAAAACATAACTAACCTAACGCCGGTCGCACGCACTGACGCGTTTCAACCTTCCATGATAATCATCCGAGTATGACGGCAAACGAGGGTTTGTGGCTGCAAAGAAATTGTCCAGCCGACATTTCCAGTCACGTACAATGTATGCAAGACTACTAGAGGTGAGAGCCGCATATCTAATTTTACTTTCCTTATATATGCAATGCGGTTTGATCCTTGCTAGTCAGTTTGCCATCGTATTCTAATGATGATCATGGAAGGTCGAAACGCGTCAGTGCGTTGCGACTGACGGTAGTTTTCTTATGTTGTTCGACGACTGGTTAAATATAATGGGATTGGTGTTTTTTTCAAGCTCGCAAACTTGATTTAAAAAATCGTTAAATTACCTGTTTTAAATGATCCCAATATGCTCAAAGGAAAAAGTAAAGTTATATATTCTGTAACATATGAAAATTATAAATGCTGCAAAGGTTACCCTATAATTTCAAATCTAGAAGTTAACACCGATATGGCCACGACACTCAACCGGGGAGGCGTACGTTCGCCAGGTCCAAATACAGAAATGCTGAAATCAAGCACATTACAACAAAATAAATAATTAAATGTATTAAAATAAAGATTTTATTCAAATTTCAACGAATTTATTTCTTTTTTTATTAATATTCCTTTGAATTAACCAATGTAAGTTATATTTTTCAATAAACTTATAAATTATTCTTGTCGTAGGAAATGCATTCTCCACACAGGCTCCCAATAAATAATACACAAAAGAGCTGCTAATTTGCGTTTGCATAAATGCTTTTAAAAGCTTCAAAAAATGAGCGTTAATTAGCGATTAACTTTGCAAATATAGTCACATTATTCAATTTTATTTGAGAATGCCAAATTTATCAGATTCACAATGAATATTTCGGCACTAAATTGTTGTTGCAATTTTAGCTAACAGTAAATGGTCAGTATAAATTTGTGAGGATATTACAATATTAAATGCTAAATTTTGCGTAAATTTTGGTTCCTGTCATTTTGATTCTCACGCGAAATTACAAATAGAACCTCAACGCAGAAATGATATTTAAATTTATACAAAAATAGCTAAATAAGAACTGGCAATATAAAAATAATTTATGTTAAAGTTGGTTGCGTGGCTGGATGATCCAGAGTTCACTAAAACCTGATTTATTCTAGCAAGTTTTAAATTTTTATTGCCTCCTTGAATTGACAACTCTGAACGCGTCTTTGTAATATATTTTTTAGTTTGGTGTTTATAATTTCAAATGTATAAAGTTAGTAAAGCGAGTTAAAACTTTTTTTTATCCCTTTGATTTACCTTTTTATCTAACTGATTATATAATAATATATAATATGTTTCATAATATATATATATATATATATATATATATCACGTATATTATATATATAATGAAATATAATATTGTTCTTTCAGTAGGTAGATGTGCACCATGTATATGTTCATTTGTTCATAGACTGTATTTCATTCAAGTTATTAAAGTTATTTAGACGTTTACATCTACCTGAATATTTTACAGACATCGCTTGCCATTTTCTAAATACCTTTGTTAAACCCATATTTTAGTTTTACAGATGTGCCTTAAGCCTACCCAGTATTTGCACCGTTTTTATCTCTCTTCAGAAGTGTAACGCAATTGTGTGTATCAAAGTTAACTCTTTACTCTCGTCTAGAAGGATTTGCATTTATGTTTATTACTGAATTTGTACCATGATAATAAACTTATGCTAAAATAAATAGATTTAGTTAAAATAATTCCTTCAGTTGAAACCACTAAAGATGTGAATAATGAAATGTATATCGTATAAACATAGTGATACATTAAGTAATATAAAAGGATAAGCGCAAAGACTGTCAATAAGCACAGTTTTTCTAACGATTTAATAGATTACTCTATATATAGAACATGAATAAATAATATCCATTTTATTAATAACTAATATGTATTAATTAAATATGGATTTTTTATGTTGTTTAATGATGCTACAAGTCACGCAAATACGGAAAATAATTTTGAAACAACGTGTTTCGATACGCCTTCCGTTGTTTAGTGCATATTTCCGATCTGTGGCAACAAGTAATTCATAATAAAAGTATCAAAATTAAATTAAATTGAAGATGTTGATAAGCGTTCGATCCATCATAAAATAAAACTAATAAAAGTAGTGCTAAATTTACTATAATGAAAGTCTAAATAAGAAACTAAATTAGTGGCATAGAAGAGGACCAAGGCTAAATTCCTTTATCCAAAATTAAAAACAGGTCATGTGCTGTGAAATAAGTGCACGGAATTCAATTTATGAATTTATCACATAAAAATACAGCTATGATCTGAAATTTTAAAAACATAGTCAGGCAAGGAGAAATTTCTTTCATGATGCCTAGTTAGCAAATTCATCTCACAGTATTTGTAGCTTATAAAAATATTTCTCATAAGACGTCCAGACTTCAGAGTAAGTTACATGTCAAGATCTAATGAAACTGTAAAATATTTAGCTGTTCATAAATAATTCGCAATGATGTAATCGTGTATTCGATCGTGTTTCAAGATGTCGTTCACAGAAACTTCAAGCAATTCACGTTTAAGTTAATTTACTTGAACAAATATGTGAAGCTGTATCCACATGCAACAAAATTGATGTGTTTATTTTTTGATAGCAGCTGTTGTTACATCATGATTCGCACTAGAATATATAAGTTTAGCAAAACAAGGTAAGTCATCTAGTGTCAGCGAATGGCTGTATAATATCACTCATTCATATGACTGGTAAGGAGCACAACAGAGCCTGTCATTAGCTTTGAGTACTTGCTGAACCGGGAGTAAATATGGCTCGTGGCCAGAAAAATCCATCGCAAACTGATAACGCCAACTTATTATCCATCAAATCAAGCTTGTGATAATCAAACTGCGTGTAAGCTCCAGCATAGACTTCAATACTGTCGATATTTCAACAAAACATTTGCGAAAGCCTTAAAGTTATTTCTTAGTCTGAGTTCATTGATAAATTCAGGATAGATTTTGAATTGAATATTTATCGCCTAATTGACTACATGCGTGGTATTATTTACAGTGAACGAAATAAATTTAAAACGACACAAATAATTCATTGAAAAATTTGTGATACTCGCGCTTATAATGCGGATTACAGGTTCAAGTACCTGTACGGATTTAAAACTGTTGCTATTAATCTATAATACTTTCTATGTAATATGATAATAACCTCATTCTGGAATAAAATCATTGCTAAAAAATCCGCCTAATGAAATCATAGATGTGACTAATAAAATGTATATTGCATGGGAAAGACTGTAGGATAAGTCAAAGAAAATGATGAGCCAGTTTAATGTAATGATCTAATAAATTACTTAATACACAACATGAATAAATAAAGAACAACTTTATAAAAGCGTATGTGCGTGACTGTAATGTGAATCCGTTGTGTTATGCAATGATGCTACCATTCACATGAGTATGTCAAATTGTTTAAAAACAACACGTAACTAAACGTCATCATGTTTCTACTGCATATTTGAAATCTGTGCCGACAAGTAAGGCATAATAAAAGTAACAGCATTAAATCAAATCGACAATTATTATTAATTCTCAATAAATCAACATACACTATAAAAAAATCTAATCAGAGCAATGATACATTTAGGGCGCATTTATTTATTTTTATTCAAACTAACTATTCTCTATCAAATACATTGCAATACATAAATAAAAGGCAGTCAGTTCATATAAATAGATCCGGTTCAACATAAAGACAAAATTCATCATAAAAGTATGAATTAGCAGTAACAGCTTGATCAGTTGCCGGAGTGACAATTCGTACTTGTCCTACATTTGTCACAAGGCACTACATATAATCAGAGTGAAGTTAATACATTAGAGACACAACGCACTAACATTAATAGAATAGTTTTGTATAAAATATGTGATTATTACTGTTAACGTTAACTTTTGATGAATTATGCAAACGAAATGTTATACTCTAAATTCGACAGACCATCCTGATCACATATTTGACCAGCAGGCATATCTGTCAGACGCGTTGGCAATTGATTGTAAAATTTATATATAGTTTCAATAATATAATTCTAAATAAGAAATTTAATTATTGATCTAATAAAAGACATCGGCTACTTTTATGCATATCGGAATTGTATACTTTCAGCTAAGTCGGACACAATTTACATGAATCATAATAAACTTTCAACGGGATTTCTCACAAACGGCTGTTACCACTATCGCAAATTGTAATAAGCGGTCAGGCGCACTTCTTGGGTGTTACTGATGGTCATACGACTATCTGCGAATCTTCTGTGTTTGCTGTTTCAGTAATGCCGTCGACGGAGACATGCGGACCATTCAATATGATGGTAAAATTATAAATTTTCTTAATTTTAATATTTCCGTGTATTTGTTATTTTTCTTATGTCCTATCGTGTGTTTAGCTCAAAATCTTGGAAGCAATAGCCTTTAAACATTAGCACATATATTGTTGTAATTTTTAGGCTGGGGGTCTTCAATCTTTAGTTCCTGTGTAGACATTTAATGTACGTTATTATTTTGAGTTATTTTATATTAATTTAAGCTTTGCTACAACTAGTCCATTGCCGTATATATTTATCGATAGATCCTTTGCAATAAATATCGATTTAATTTTATTTCTTTCATTTTAATACAAGTACAATTTTTAACTTTATCTTGATAAGAATGAAGTTTCGAGACGTGCTGTTTGATAACTATGTGCCATTCTCATTTTGGCTAGCATTGCTTTGCATAACGTCTAATAATTTTATTTATATGCGCATTACTTAAGTATTTGATAATCCATTACTTTAAACTTACCTATGAGTTTCTTTGGAACACTATTTTATCGACATTATTACATACACACATTCCTAAGCACAATTCATGTGGAATTTATACTTTATGAAAACGTAATTTAATATCTCATGAAATAAATAAATCTCATATTCATTCAAGCAACATATGTATGCGTTCTCTAACTGGAACTCTATTTACGAAAACGGAATTACATTACGTATGATTTTATTTTAAAATCTATAATAAAATATTCAATGATGATGAACAAGATCACATTATATATAAATAAAAATTTTATAACGTAAGTTATCTTAAAATTTATTATCAAAAAGTTTAGTTATAATTTTTTATATAGGAATACTAATCAAATGTTCTTATTATTTTGCTCGATGCCGATTTTGACTATAACACTTAATGTCTTTGCTTCCGTCTATTATATCGTGCCACGTTTTTTGGAAACGAACTATTTTTCATGGTTTTTTCATGCGTAATGATATATCTTGACACAAATTTAATCGATTTTCTAATGTTTTTTTGTTTGGTGAAGAACCTACTAACTATGCATCTGCAAACATCCACGTTAATCGCAAGCTCCTTATATTGTATTAGCACGACAACCACAATGTTGAAACATCTATTTCTCGTTTTGAATGAGTAATTAAACAGATGAATCCTGTTTAATTGTCAATTTGATTTCGTTCATCTTAACATTTAAGTTGTAGAGAATAATCATATCTCTAGCATTTTGATTTAAAATAAGAATTTTGTCAGTGAAGCATCGAGCATATAATTCCAGCTATTCAAATTCTTTTTTAATTAATGCCTATGGATGCTAGCTTCGGAAAGGGAAACCACAAATGTTTAAAAAAAATTTATTAAGTAGCAAAATAAATATTAATTAAGGCACACGCACATCATCGCCATAACATGCCAAGTCATATTTTTACTTATATTTAATAGCATACAATGATTCTTAATAATAAGTTTAAAAAATTCAAATGCCATAAATTAATTCCACATCCAGGCTTATCATAAATCACTTTACTCAGGTCATAACTTTTCGTTAATCTCAACAAAATGCTACGAATTTGTCAGTGCGATCTAAGTTAGTGGAGTAGGCTTTCATCCTTTATCACAAAATTAAAAGAAATGATATTTTTGCGAGTGCTGCGTTTTAACAAAATCTCTTAAATTTTATCCAGGCTTATTGTCTTTTACTAAATCTTAATTTATGGGTACGATGGAATTTCTTCATGTTATAATTATACTATTTATCGAATTCTTCTTATAATTAACAATAATATTGTTTACTAATAATTTCAACCACATATATAGGAATACATATGTGGTTTTGTTGATTTAAATGAATATATATATATATATATATATATATATATATATATATATATATATATATATATATATATAATCCATGTCCTTCCATTGATATTCAATTACATAACACTTCACATATGTTCTATAATGACAGATTGGAGATGGCTAGTTGGAACTTTATGTCAATAATGATACCCCATGGGCTCCAGCTGAAAGAAAGGTTAACTAAAATACTTTATTTGGAATATAACTGAAAATTGCGTGCATTATGCATTCGTGGTGGGACATTGGATAATGTCACGTCCTCCTGAGCCGTACTCGACGATGAAACAAGTCAACTGGATGAATTGCTTTTTATCTTAATCAATGCTTATTTGATAATGTAAAATTTATATGTACAATCAAAATCCTTAAACAAAAATTCATCTCATAATCACTTCCATTTTTGGCATGATGTATGTTCTTTAATGTTAGATTGGGGATGGTTAGTTGGAAATTTTCGTAGAAATAGATGTCAAATAAGCTTCACTTGAAGGAAATGCTAAATAATAAACATAAGTTACTACATAAATGAAAATTTGATGATGTGTGAAGCAAAGTGGCACAGTGGATAATGTCACATACTCCGGAGCAAATGCTCCCTAGTACGAGCATCGTACGCGAATAATTCTTGTAGTACTTACAGAGTTCCAATGGTCAATAAAACCAGTCCACTGGATAAATTATCTATGCCAACTTAGGCAATACATACATTATAATAACGAATATGGATTTAATCCTGCCATAGATCTTCAAATAAATATCCAATTATTATCTACCCGTTTATACAAAAATTCTTTATTATCAAAATATCTAATCAGAGCGCGTTCTGCACTTTTATCCGATTTCAATCATATTTATTGTTCTGACATCCTATTTAATTTAAATTTAACCCATTCATATCGAATGGAAAACACTATATTAAATTTGTTGACAATTTGACAAATTATAATAACACACATAAATAATAAGGAAAATGAATTAAGCAGATTTCCGATATTTTTCACTGCTGATTGCTGCAATTTCCAGTTAATAAAATCGACGGGGAAGATTGACATTATTATATTTAATCTTTAAATCAAAGTACGTAAAATCAGGGATGATCAAGCATATTTGTATGATCGTAGTATTACTGGTTTCTTCAACTAAGTAGAAGTGGAAACACAATACCAATAATAAAACACACGAAACAGTTTAAATCAATTCCTTAACATGAGCAGTAAACTTTCAAACCAAAGAAAGAAAATTGAATACTTATACACATGATAAATGTTTTCTATCGCATGCAATGACTGTAATGTCATGTATAAAAGTGAAAGCAGTAGCCTAATTAACGTAATGAAAGCAACTCGGAACTTTATTTAAATACAAAAATGTTAACTAATATGATGGTGCTCGAAATTTAGTAGTGACCAGACATCCAGTTTACTGTAATAGTCGTCAATGCACATTAATACGCATGTGAATTAAAATAATAAAAGTAGATTAGAGAATCAATTAAACTTTAGTCAGAAAGTGAAATTTTGAATCGAATAGCAGTAAATATAATAAATGGAAGAACGAGCTTCGCGATTCAGAAATCTACATTAGCTCCAGTTAAAGATGACTAATATATAAATAGAAATAGCATATATATTACTTCGTGAATTTATTTTTTGATAAGCAAATTTAAGATAACTTAGACTATCTTTTTTCATTGGTGTTCCTATTTATTTGTTTCTTTATTTTATCAACAATCTTATTGCTTCTTTTAAGCGTAACAATTACTAACGAAATCTTTACTTAATTTTTCATTATCTATTAATTTTTAACTACGACCTTTGTTGGAGATGTAGATTTACAATTAATTTTTTTAAACTTTTTACCTACATTAATATTATCACACACACATTAAATGTCAGATCATTTTTTCGGATTTTATTTAAATACGGGTGTATTGAATTTTCTATATTCTGTTCTCCCGATAAATAATGATTCTTCTCAGAACTGCTTCAGTTCACATTGTACGAAGAGTACTAAATTCATTCAAAAGTGTGCAATTAACAATTTAGAAAATGTTATATTCACACCCGTATCCTTAATACGTGAGTCATACGCGCGCAAAGATAAAATGAATAGATCCAAGTGATTTTGCTTTGATGAATGAACGCATGTATTTAATTTTATATAACTGAGAGATTGACAAGTATAGGCACCTGACAAGCGCATGCTTATCTAGTAAAGCGTCAGCAATTTTTTAAAGATAAGTCAGTTGAAATTAAAAATGACCCTAATTAAACGAAATTGGCAATTTTATTATTTTATGTTTCATATATATTATTTAGAACAGTCGACGAAAGCAAGTATTCCGAAATAGGCGTCGAAATATTTCGATTCAAAGAAAATAGAAAATGTACATTTCCAATACTTTTAGGCAACTCACAATCAGGTAAAATTAAACTAAGTTTTTAAAAAGTAATTAACCGGCCCAAATTTAAACAGACTATTCAAACACAACGAAGATCAAAATTGATTTAATGCACTATTAAATTTACACATGAGGATGAGTAGGTGTTTCAACATTTTGTGGAAATTGATACTCCTGTCTTTCGAATAAAGAAACTAGTTATTTTAAATGATGTTCAAAATAAACTAACATTAAAACGAAATCCCATTTAAAATATCTTATTATGGTGTTGACTGAATTTAGCATGAAAAAATGTAAAATATAATTTTTAACGTTTTGAGATTTGGGGCTTCTACGGAAACCATTTGCTTTCCTCTGTCTAATATGGGATTTTATTAGAATTTATTTGCGAAAATGTGACGTCTCAAAATGAAAACTATGTCACACTTATAAAACATCAAAAATGCATTAAAGGAGGAAAATATAATTCATCCTTCCATCGTCAATATAATTTATTAGGTCTACATCGTCCATTAGTATAATAGAAAATCTTCTATTATGTTCAAAACGTATCAGTTAAAAACAGATTTATTGTTAATAGCATTTTACCAATTCTTTTCAATCTATTTTGGACTGCCATGTTTCTAATGCGGTGGTAGGACATTATAATGAGATGCATGACTGTACAATAACAAATCTTTTCTCTAATCATGATCTGAAGCAGATTATACAGGAATCAACTACAGCTTCGGAATGTTTAGATTATGTATATTTAGAAATTAAATAGGTTAACTGGTACAGTTATGACGATGTGAACTACTTTGTAGAATTGGATCACAAACAAATTATTTTGCAATGGAACAACTTGAATAGCAAAAGATAGTAACTCAATTTTGAGAATGCACACGTGCTATGTTCCAAAATTAGCAGAAACCGTTTCAGAGTGTAAAGCATAATCTTTGATTATGAAAGCTTCTACTTTATGAACGCTAATGAAATTAAATAATGTTTGTTGCGAAGAACTAATATATATGCAAGTATGTATTAGGTGTTGCGAACCTAGTAACAAATTAGTTCAGTTGTGCATGAGATTATACTTTCCGTTCATGCTGCCTTTGGTTTATCCTTCTGGTCACAACTGAACTAATTTGTTACTAGGTTCGCAACACCTAATACATACTTGCATATATATTAGTTCTCCGCCACAAACAGTATTTAACTGTTATATATTAAATTAAATGATGTCATACTTACCGCGAAATGTGATAACTGATATCAATCAAGGCCAGATTGTATGGATTTACTGGAGTAAGAGGTGTTCAGAAATTGTTGTAATTCTCAATTTCGGTGAAATATAGCATAAATTGATATCCATCATGTTGGTACCTTTTCGGTACAATAATGTTGGTATCGGTTACTAACACAATATCCATAGGTTTAGAATCCTTTACAGACTCGGTATATATATTATATAGTGTGAGTTAGCGTTGAAGTCGTATTGTCGTAGACTTTATATGATGTTAGCTTCACTATTTCAGGTTTACATATTCGTTTAGGAGATTGTATCGTCCTATTATCCCACATTCTTCACCCAAATATATAGTGGTTAAAAGGCGTAATACCGGCTCCTACAGATGAGTCGCCAGTAAGCACGAAACGAATGTGCATGAGACTATACTTTCAGTTCATGCTGCCCTTGGTTTATCCTTCTGGTCACAACTGAACAAATACATACTTTTCACTAATGAAATTGTGTCTTCTGTTTCAACGCTATTATCTAATTTATTTCATACATCTACGTTTACCTATAGCAAACCGAAACAAATCGCTAGAAAATTATGTAAACTAAGAAGTAAACGAGATAATATAAGGAAATAGTATTAAAAATGAGGTTAGATTTGATTGATAATGAAATTAATTCATCACTGCTGATAATCCGTCAAAGATCAGAAATTATCATTTTGGGTAAAATAACGAGCAATCCTAGACTAAATGGTTACACTAAATATAAAGAGAAATTAAAGTTCATATTACCGGTGGATAAAACTGAATATGAATTTCTCTGTTAATTGGAGGAAATATTTTGTCATTTAATATGTTATCTACAAAATGAAAGCAATATTATGGATCTAACTGATCTTTCGGGTAACCAGGAACCAGGACGTGTTATCGACAGTCATACATTGATAGAATTAATGTTAAAAATAAAATATAAAAAAAACAAAAATATCACCCTGGTGTATCGATTGATAATCTACTTCAATTACCTTTAAATTTTATGAATGCGCTCTGCAATTTTATAAATAGAATTTTAAAGAATGGGAAATTACCAATCGATATACTAACGATAGTAGCTAAACCGTTGCCAACATGCGCCAGTTTTTGAGATTAAACTTATGCAATAAATTAAGGATTTAGGCATAACAATTCAATGTACAGCTTCTGCTGAGAGACATATTGAAAGGATAGTAGGCAGTGCCAAGAACAGATGGGCACTAATAAATAGAAATATTTTATCGAGTGAAATAAAATATAAAATGTTTATAATTTGGATAAGACCGATATTAGAATATACTGCCGCTACTTGGAATCCTTTAACAAAGGGTTTGTCTAATAAGATAGAAGCTGTACAAAGAAAAGATTTGAAACAAATTAGTCCTATCTCCTGCACTATATACGCCACTAGATTACAGTTTGTATCACTGCAAACTTTATGGTTTTGGAGGATGTTCTATTGCATAAAAGTTTTCCATTTGAACAAGTGGACTGGTGCCTATATGAATCCAATAAGAAAGAGTCATGAAGTTGGAACTAGATCTGGACATTTGGCAATATCTCCTCCTTTGGTGGGGAATGTTGCGAGCAAGTTATTCTCTTTTTCGAAAATTTACAAAATTTATAATCAATTGCCAAAGGGGCTTAGAGAAACGCCTCCATCTAAGATGTCTTTTAAATTTTTATCTACTGAACTAGAAAAAGTCTACAATCCTGCTGATATTTTTAATTTTGATTATGATAATACTTTCTCATGGTTGAATAAAAGACAAGGATAATTGTTATCAGCAGCATAATTTCTTGAGATTTTTATCTCCAAGTTTTGTATTATTAAAATTGAAATGTTATGCATTATATCATCATGTTAGTCAACAATACATACAATCAATTGCTAGTCATGGTTCTCATTTCTTTGCATAATGTTACACTCGAATTATACCTTAATTTTTCCTATTTTTGATGAAGAATCTATTACTCTTTACAGCCGAACTTTTATTGTACAGTTAAACTAGTGGGATTTACTTATCTACATGAGACTTATAGCACATATTTATGTGATGAGATATCTTTATATATTGTACACTTTCCAATATTATTATTTTATGGAACATGTGTGGTTTGAACCAAAATTAAGATATTCTATTCTATTCTATTATTTTCTATTATATTCTATTCTATATATTATCATATTACTGTACATTGAATCAAAAAGCTATGACACATTTTAAAAAGAAAGCGACATTTTTACACAAAAGTAACAAATCAAAACGCCAAGCTAAAACCTCAACTTTATCCAGCTCATTTAAATAGTGTTCTAATATTCAAAATAATGATACTGAATTGAATCGACTATAAATGTAAATGACCTATAAATAATTATATGCAACAGGTGATTTACTACAACAAATCTTCCATTAAGAAAAATAAATCCAAATAAGAAAATTACCAAGATTCCTATAATAAATGAATACCCATAACCAAAATTTAAAAACAGGTCATGTGCTGACGATTTTATTTCAATAATACATATTTTCGACTACGACTGGTTGAACACAATAGAATTGATCTTTATATGAGCTGCATATCAATCAAATCGTATTACTGCGGAATAATCCGCTGTTTATTAATATGGTATAATTATGTAATTTTGTATCTAAATATTATTGAAGCTTTCGTTCAGAGTACCTTCAAGAAGTGCAGGTCTGCGTTCATTTCCTTAAACAAGTATGTGAATTTGTCTTCTTTGTACACTGAAGTGAAGTGTTTTATCAAGTGTTTTTGGTCTTCCAAAAATGTAAAAATCTTTTGTGCAGTAACATATGCGAGTGTTAGGCACACCATTTTAACTTAAACTAAAAATGTAGAGACTCCAGCCCTATTAGTTAATGAGAACCACATAGATGCCAAGTCTGTCTGATAAGCTAGTATTCTCGTTCACATCTATCAAGTTCATGCCTGCTATATCTTGAGCGAACTATTTAGTGCCCTCGAACTTAAGGTAAGCTTCCATGTTGATCGAACTTGTGTATATATTTAATAACCTATTATTAGGCAAAGGACTGTGTACCTCTTATGTAACAATATACGCGAATCAACTAATCTGGAAAGAACTAAGACACGAAAAACTGAATTATTAAATTAGCTGCTCCAGAAAGTCCCAAATATGTACGATTCAAAACACAAAAAGGATAGCAGGGGTATATTATGAAGATCAAGAATTTGTAAACCAAAATGTAGAGAATAACAAATGCAGCTTGCTAAAGAAAGTCACGCCAGGTCAGGTATCGATTACCGAGCTCTGACATTACGCACAATTCACAAGAATATGTTCTGAAAACAAATAATGTTCTAGAAAATAAACGAATAATTTCTTTTTAAATAATATTCGTTTCAATCAGCCACGATGTTTTAAATTTATCAATAAATGTCACTTTAATTTTGTCAGGAGAAATATCTTCCTGTACAAAATAACCTCAAATAAAATGCTGTAAAATCGTGACCTTTAGATCCTTTGGTCACTGCTATAAGAGAGCTTCTTAGATGCCAGGCTCGGATAATTCATATATGCGGTAAGATCATCTTATTTGGAACGCTTAAATTCCTCCAAACTATCTTTATAACTATATTACTTAAGTCCACCTGTTAACTGCTCTGTATCCTCAGTATTTTCTAAACAGGCCATAATATTAATATAAGATTTCTTGCAATATATATATATATATATATATATATATATATATATATATATATATATATATATATTACATCAATAAATGTGCTCTCCAAAACATTGAATACGTAAGTGATAGAACAAAATTGTGAGGACCTTGAAAACAAATATCCACGTCAATTACCTGAAGAAAATTCGAGGTCCTTCCCAATAAAGTGTATAAAAACAATAGATAAATGCAAATTTCAATCATTTATTAACAAGGAGTATCGATGCAGCAAAGCGTGCACGCATCTCAATATCTCAGAAACGACTATCTTATAATCATTCACCAAGACAAGTCAAAAACTTCGACAATATGTACAAAAGAAACTTCCAAAAAAATTACAATATTTGTTAAAAACACAATATTATTTTATGAAACCAGCGATAACATCAAATTTCCAAAAATAAAGTTTTACTTACTTTTGTACGAGGAGTTAATTGATGTCCAATAAATTAATTAACCTTCATAACATTGCGTCAAAATCTTGGAAATATCAATGATACCAATAACCACATAACTAGTATTTTTTCCAATATACTGAAACAATTCCTGCTAAATCAATGGTTGCATAATTTCCTAAGTCTAAAGCATTTATAACTATTGACTATCCACTTGTTAACCTGCTACTGATGGCTTATCAACCTGGGTCCAATGTCCCATGGTGACTTATAATTTTGGCAATATTTCCATGTATCACTACTAATATTACTAATATTAATGGAATCTGACAAGATTTATCAGTTTTACATTTGGGCATTGCCACTAAACAGAACTTATATATATTCTGTTAATTAAATCGGTCACAAATAAAAATATAAAGGACAAACATGTAGCCAAAGGGCAATGCACTTTAAAAACGTTATTTATGTAAGAATTGCCAGTAACCATTTTAACATTCTTTCGTGACAGAAACTAAATAAAATTGAATACTCATATCTAACCCTCGGTTCTGCTTTAAGTACTTTGACATTAAGATTTGCAAAAATTGATTAAGCTCTATTAAACTGCTATTTTATGACATTTTAAGTAATTCTTAGTTCGAGATTGACTATGTGTCGTTTATATCTATAAAGCAATTTATTATGAAATATTGGTCTTGTTTATTGTAGAGGCCCCTAACCCATTCGTGTCTGAGAACCTCATAGAAGCCAGATCGGGTACAGTCCTATAATTTACAGTAGAATCTGATAAGCTGGTATTTTCATTGACATCTGCTAAATTCATACTTGCCATGTCTTGCGCTAACTTGCTAATGTCCTCAAATTTAAGATTAGCATCCATATCTATCGAATTTAATTATTAAATTGAAACTTAATGTTAGGCAAATCGGGATGTGAAACCTTACACGATGCAAAACGCCCGAACAAATAATCTGGAAAGAAATAGACGCGAAAAACAGAATTATTAAATTACTTGTTCCAGAACGTCCCTAAATGCGTGCATCAATAAAAAATATAAGACAGTGTTAGCAGGCGTATATTGTAGAAATCGATCAGACTTGTAATAAAGAAAAATGAAACAGTTGCAGCAGGCCGTGGAAGATACAACCAATCGAGGACAGTAATGCTCGAAAACTGAAAATGGCGCACAATTCAAAGTCAAGTATTTAAACAAAGGAAGTTCTGGAAAATAAATGAAAAAATTCTTTTTAAATAAAATTCGTTACAATCAGCCAAGGTGGTTTAAATTTATCAGTTAATGTTACTTTAATTTTGGCGGAGGAATTATCTTCCTCCACATTTAAATTAGCATTCGCAAACGACATTTGGGCTTTCAGGATGCGAATGGAGACAAATACATTTGTTACCTTTAGCTATGCATATTCTGGATTCATAAATCAATGGAATGCTTAAAATCAGTGTTGAAGTCAACTTTTCCGCATAGTTTGCAAAATAATAAATTCAATCGCACTTAAAAAAAGTAACAATTGTAAAAAATGATTTAAATTGTTCTTTATTAGCAAATGTTAAATTACATGAAATCGAGAATAAGATATAAACTGGCCGTCAATCAACAAAAAAATAACGAAATTATAAATGAATGGTGACCGAACAGTGATTAGTACCCTTATGTGAATATTATTAGGAACTTACTTGGACTTTGTCAAAGCTCTGTGACAATTTTTTCTGGATTTCTCTACGGGATAATTTAATAAATCAGCAATTCATCTTTCATATTTATTTCATTCGTTGCCTCAAATCTCATAATTTCTACTTGGATTAGCTAAGTTGTATATTCTCTACGACGTCATTTGTTAAAAACATGTATAGGCCTGTGAATGTGATAAACCTCTGCTTTCATATTCTGTAACACGCGACTCCGCGTTACAACCCAACGAAGTTTAATCTTGACAAATATAGTTCTCTTTAAGGTCAAATAGTCTAATTCTGGTTTTATACAATATTTCTCTTAACTATGATTTTAGCAACAATCTCTGTTAGTTCAAGCAGTTTTAATTGAGATTTCTTGAACTGCAAAATTTATTTTAATTAATAGTGTAAACGCCCCGGCTTCAAGTAAATGCCGTACGACGTTACAAACTCGGTTAAGGTGCTCTGAATATAGATTTTGCTATGATAGGGGGGCCCTTAACAGGGCCTGGTCGTGCGTTCTCCTGAATTATTCAGAGTGTGAAGATGTCCTAGAGCATTGGATTGATTCTGGCTGTTGTTCCTTCTGTTGTCGCGTTGTAATCACGATGTGGAAAACTTCGTTCAAGTTCTGCAATTACTTGGCTCGTCTCGCTGGTTGTACCGCAACAAGATGAGTCACGGATGTAGCCAATTGTTGATGAAACAAATCAAAATCACCAGCGTAGGTATTGACAGCCGACAGAACGCACACGCGTAACGCAAAGCAGAATGCAAATGCGACAACTGACTTGCATGGTAAATTGCCGTGTTTAAATAGCATGCCATAGTAATATATGTCTACTTGCACACTATTGGTTAAACGGCAAGTTTTGCTTTTTTCTCATTGGTGCAACGTAAATAAAATTTAATTTAATTTACGCAATATGTCGGCCATTAATTTGTGTCGTTACAACACTTTCCTCTCTGAAAAAAAAGAAAAAGAATTCCTCTCTGCGAGGCTAGATAAGAAATGTATGACAGAGTTCGAACCAAGTTAAGCAAAAATATGATGAACCATAAGTGCTGGGCTTAAATATGCTTGTTGGTTGCTTCAACAATGATATGATGCCAGATAACCACTAGGAATTGCTACACAAATTGTTAGCTCTAGTGGTCGGTCATACCACGTGAGGCAAAATAGAGCAGTGTAAGTTTTTGGAGCCGCAGCGTGAAGATTTCGAAGTAAATCGCCTCTGAATTTGCCAGGTTTAAGTTAAAACCTAAGCAGGTTGGATCGTCGTCAATGTGTTTGTATACGACCAAAGGAGCTAGAGTGCTCGACGCTGTGGTCATAAGTAGCTGGTCATACCAAAATAGGCAGTGTAATGTCATGTGTGAGAAATACATTATAATGTAAAAATATATACATTAAAATCAAAGGTAACTGCATAAAAATATGTACACGAACATTGCCTCAGAGATGGCATAATACCAAAGAACTGTTCAAAAATGCTACACAATTGTTAGCTAAGAACAGCTGGTTATGCCACGTGAGACAATTACGAAAAATAACGTAAGGTTAAAAATATTTTGATCAGGCGGTTCGATAAACGGTTTCAACCTGTCTATGCTTACTGATGTCGGTGTAGCGCCTTGCATAATAATGAAGTATTTTGGTTGTCTGAGTAAAATCGGGTAAGGACCGCGATACTTGGGTTGTAGTGGTGCAACAGCATTATTGTTGCAAACAAGTACTCTCTTGCAGCTGTAGAGCTGTGGGTGAACGAAGACTGGACGAGGCGTGTGTCTCGGCTGCTGTTCAGACATGTTACCGAAATGAAGTCGAAGGCGGGTAGCTTCGTCTTGTGGGTCATCTTGTGCCAGTAGTAGACGTGGGAGCTGACTAGGCAGGCGTAGATCCATGCCATACAAGAGTTGTGACGCAGACTTTTTAATGGATTCACGAGTACGGGAACGCATGGCAAGCAGAACTGAATATAGTGCATCCACCCAGTTGCCATTAATGGACGAGGATGCTAAAGCAGCTTTGAGTTCCCTATGCATTCTCTCTACCATACCATTAGCTTGGGGATGGTAGGCAGTCGTCTGGCGTAAGATGAATCCCATGTACCGCAAGGTGGTTTTGAAACGATCAGATGAGAAGCAAGTGCCTCTGTCCGTGATGACCTCATTGGGAACACCATAATTGGATATCCATGCAGAGATGAAACCGTTAGTTACTTCGTCTGCAGAAATGGTGCCAAGAGGTAATGCCGCAGGCCACCGTGTAAATCTATCGATCATAGTTAGAAGGTAGCTGAAACCTTGAACCTTGTCAGATGAACTATGTCGATGTGGACGATGGCTAGGCGAGAAGTAGATCGAAAATGTTGCAACTTTGAACGAGTGTGTCGTGTGATCTTGTTTTTCTGACAAATAGCACACTCTGAGACCCATCGTTTAACATTCTGCCTAAGTCTGTGACCCCAGAAACGATCTGTAAGAAGTCGGACAGTTGCTTGGCTTCCTGGGTGAGAAATTGAGTGAATTGAGTCGAAAACCTTCCTCTGAAGGCTGGTCGGCAGAACTGGCTTGTTGGGCTGCGTACCCGTGAAGTAAATAATTGGTAAGCCTTCCCACAGACGGCATATGAACTTGGTTGGGTGACGGGCTATTGATCTTTGAATGTGAATGTCACCGCGTTGTTCAGTTCGCAGGAGAGTTGGCGTTAGTTCAGGTTCACTGAGTGCCACGGAGTTGACAGTGAATGGTGACGGCGAAGGTGGTTGTAGAGAGACGTCTGGCCTGGACAGGGCATCTGTAATGAAGTTCTGTTTGCCCTTGACGTGAAAGACGTCAAATTGCCATTCGCTTAGACGTGAAAGCTGTCTTTCCACTCTGGCAGGGTACTTGGCGATAGATGAAGTTGCGTTTCGAAGTGCGCTAACTAGTGGTGCATGATCTGTGAAAACAACAAATCTGCTACTGCCAATGATGCTGATAAAATGGCGCACTGCGTCGTGGATGGCGAGACGTTCTCGGCCGAAAGTGTCGTACCTCGTTTCTACTGGTTGGAGAGTACGCGAGTAGAAACTGATAGGCTTCCGAACTCCGTCGATCTCTTGTTCCAACGTGGCTCCAATAGCGAATTCAGAAGCATCTGTCGTGAGTAGAAATGGCTTTTCGAAATCTGGATGCGTTAGCATTGTGGCATTTGCTAACGAGTTGATGGCAAGTCGAAGTAATTCCTCGTCTTCGGATGACCAAGCAATGATGGAATTCTTGCTAAGTCCTTTTCGGTTCCGCAGGTGCCTGCACAAAGGATAAAGTTGTTTGGAAAGGCCCGGAAGGAACTTGCGATAATAGTTTAGTACTCCCAGGATTTTCTGCAACTCGCTCGACAGTCCTTGGTGACTTGATATTCTTGATTGAATTCGTCTTTGACGGCAACGGTTGAATACCTTGGGCCGTGATACGATGCCCTAAGAAGTCCACGGATGTAGTTGCAATCTGCGTCTTGTCACAGTTGATCTTGAGTCCGTGGTTGGATAAGCGTGAGAGGACATTTCGTAGATGCTTCGCATGAGATTCTAGATCTGGACTGAATACCATAATGTCATCGAGATATGACATACAATAAGCAGAGTCGTCGCGAAGTATGTTGTCCATGAATCTTTGAAATGTCTGAGTAGCACACTTAAGTCCAAAAGGCATGTAAAGATATTCGAAAAGGCCAAATGGAGTGATGACTGCAGTTTTCTCGATATCCTCTGGTGCTACCGGGATGTGATGGTAGGCTTGTCTGAGGTCAATCACTGAGAAGAAATTGCTGCCGTTGAGTTTTTCAAGTAAAGTGTTAATATTTGGAATAGGATATGCATCAGATTTTGTCACTGAATTTAGCTTACGGTAGTCTCCACAGGCTCTGTACGATCCGTTTGATTTAGAGACTAAGTGCAGTGGTGACGCCCATGAACTTTTCGATGGTCTGATGATTCCCTCTTCCAAAAGCCTTGAGAATTCTTCTTGGGCAGCTTTCAGCTTAGCAGGAGCCAGTGGTCGCTTCTTGAGTGCAATAGGTTGTCCTTCTGTGACGATATGATGCATCGTGTTGGAGACTCGTAGCTCTGACTTGTTAAGATCGAAAAGCGATTTGTATTTTCGAAGAGCTGCTGATATCTCTGCTGAATGATGCACTGGGGTTGGCTGAATGACCTGTAACTCCAAACGCTCGGAGGCAAGTGTCCAAAAACTGTTGTTCAAGTCCGGTGGAGGGGTCGATGATCTTTTGATTAGCAAGATCAACAATGAGCCGAAATTTTAGAAGGAAATCAAGGCCTATTATATTATGTGAGACCTTGGCAATGATGAAGTTGTGGGAAAATTCACGTCGTAGACCTATGTTGAGTGTGCGGTACCGGCAGCCATATGTTGGTATGGGCTCGCCTGTAGCTGTTGCGAGAAGAACGCCTAGCGACATCTCGGCCATTGAATCACCTTTGAGAACTGAGACTGCCGCACCTGTGTCTACGATGAACTCTTCGCCAGTTTTGAAATTAAGAAGGTGCAGAAGCTCGTTGGGCCGTTTGGCCGGGTCATGCAAACCAGTAGGCTGGTGATTGCGACCGGCGTGGTTCTCTATGTGAAAAATTCGGCGTGGACGAAAAGAGTCGACAGGGATGTCGGATTGTAGAAGAAAAGGATGATGGATTCACTTTGGGTTCCAAAACCCTATATTCTAACTCACATCTCTCAGATAAGTCATCTATAGAGAGAGTGTTGGGGAGCTGTCTGGCAAAGAGTTTTAATGTTTGTGGAAGATTGTTAATAAAAACAACCTTAGCCTCATGGTCAGAAATGTTGGTTTTATACCATCGTTTCCGTAATTCCCTCAGAATTTCGATGGGGCCAAGATTTGGCATATCTAACTGCGCATATTTGTTTATTATCTGCTCAGTCTCTGTGGGCCCAAGCAAGGATTCTACTTCGTTTTGTAGGCCCAAAATGGGATTAGGTAGCTTCCTAATGGCCTCAAGCTTAGGATAAATCCGTCGCTGCAATTCAGAAGGTAGTTTAGCAAAAACCTTCGACAGTTTTTGATGACTGTCATAATCAGGAAACGGGGAGAAAGCGGAGTCTACGCGCATAAAGAATAGTTCACTATCTCCATCCCAAACAGGAACATCAATATCTAAAATTGGACCTGACATTCTAACAATCTTACGGGATCTTAAAAGCATAAATTTATAAGCAATATGAAAATATATAAATATACTTTAACGAAACGCTTACCCACAAAAAGCTTCCACAGTTGAATGAGCGCAGAACAAAAGCACGTCACAGTAACTGCTTCCAAAAATTGAAATTATCCGCAATTGAGCCTGTCGAGTACGTACGGTACCGTTTTGTACGTAGAAAAGATGAACAGAGGCCCCGTTGGCCTTTGATGCCAATGTATTATTATTATTATATCCCCAAAAAAATTCAACACAAATCCACGAATATATACCCAACAAAATTCCCAGAAGACCACGCTCAGGGTAAAGAAAACGCATATGTTAATCTATTTTATCCCAAATAAATGAAAAAGGAAGTCAATTTAATTTATACCGAAAAAATCAGAACAATATTCAATATCCTGGCGCGGTCGCCAATTTTGTAAACGCCCCGGCTTCAAGTAAATGCCGTACGACGTTACAAACTCGGTTAAGGTGCTCTGAATATAGATTTTGTTATGATAGGGGGCCCTTAACAGGGCCTGGTCGTGCGTTCTCCTGAATTATTCAGAGTGTGAAGATGTCCTAGAGCCTTGGGTGGACTCTGGCTGTTGTTCCTTCTGTTGTCGAGTTGTAATCACGATGTGGAAAACTTCGTTCAGGTTCTGCAATTAATTGGCTCGTCTCGCTGGTTGTACCGCAACAAGATGAGTCACGGATGTAGCCAATTGTTGGTGAAACAATCAAATCACCAGCGTAGGTATTGACAGCCGACAGAACGCACACGCGTAACGCAAAGCAGAATGCAAATGCGACAACTGACTTGCATGGTAAATTGCCGTGCTTAAATAGCATGCCATAGTAATATATGTCTACTTGCACACTATTGGTTAAACGGCAAGTTTCGCTTTTTCTCATTGGTGCAACGTAAATAAAATTGAATTTAATTTACGCAATATGTCTGCCATTAATTTGTGTCGTTACAATAGGGTTCTGTTTAATAATACACAACGGCGCGCGAAACGCAGCTAAAATGCAGTGGATTTATGTGACTTAACGCTCAAGCCCAGAATTTAATCATATTGTTTATTTTAACCACTCTTATACCGAGATGATAACTTGTATTGACAAAATTGATAACTCTCAAAACCTAGCTTAGAATGGATTATTGTTACAACTAAAAACTTGGATTTAACTACAGTGTTTATTGTTACAACTATTCATTGAGAAGCTTCCCCCAGCAATCCACGTTTCTGAGCGAATCCGTTTAAGTACAAGATGACGTACTGCCGGAACGTCTAGTCAAGTGGTGGAAGAAATACCACTGCAGCTCACCTGCCTCAGAGCCGGGTGACATCACCTCACGACTGGCCGAGTCTCAATCAACATCATCAGCAGCCCGAACTAATGTCACCAATAAGCGTGCTCGGGAGCCTCACCATCAGGCCAGATTCGACCTCAGTCGATGCCGTCCACTATTGACGCAACCAGAGCAGGCGTGACCAGCGTCTACCACCGTCCCGAAACAGCATCAGGGGGTCGACGTCCAGGGGCCGGGCCACAGTTTCACAGTTACCGGCGGAGTGGTGTCCGAATCACTGCAGCTATGGCCACTCCACGCGCTATTCCCTCAGAAACGGCTGCACATTCAAATGGGCGCGGTCACTTTCGACAACTCCGAATGATCCATTCAAGGAAGGTTCGGAAAACTGCATGGCTCAGCCTCCTCTGCAGCAGTAGAGGCTGATCACCCCAATTTGTTGGCCGCCCCACGCTTGATGGCTCGAAGCACGTTGTTTTCGCGGTAATGCGCAATCAGCCTATTGTCTTTACAGCGACGATTCCAGTCAAGTCATGCTTCTAATGCGCAAATGACAGTAACCAGTTCCATCGTCAGTTGCCACTATCAGTATCCTTCCTCAGCCGTGACGAAAACTCTGGCGAATTATTTGTCATAGACACTGGATCAGATGTAAGCTTACTACGCCACAATTATTTCGAACCTATCCACCCAGTCAACACCAGTAGTCTTACCTGCGCCAATGGCTCCAACATAGCGAAGTTTTGGGTACGAGTACACAAAATCTCGTTCTCCAACTTAAAAAATGTTTCAATAATCCTTTCATCATTGACAACACGACAAGAAACATCATTTGGCGTGACTTCTTCGAACACCTTAACCTTACTATACGTCCAATGACTCGAGAGATACGCACTGCCGACAATCAGTTGCTATCATCAGCGTTAAAACTCACGACTCGCGCTGAAGCAGTCTCATCTATACAGGTAATTCTTCCAGTTCCTCATGTAGCACAACTGGACGATGTTCTAAAGCGACATGAAGAGATTTTCAAACCTATCTCCTTTATGCACGATCTCAAGAGGAAGCGTGCCATCACAGCTCATCGTATCATCTTATCGAAGCCACTTCCTCATCCTCTCAGAGCACGTCCATTGGCACCACACAAACATAAATTCGCTGAGCAAGAATTCGACATGCTACGTCAACAAGGCATCTGTGCACGATCCAGCTCACCATTTGCGTCGCCTGTGGTAATAGTACCAAAGAGTGAACTCCGGAACATTCAGAGTGTGCGAGGATTATCGTATTCTCAATTCTTGCACACAGTCTGATTCGTACATCCTGCCAAATCCAGCTGATCTACTCAGATCTGCTATCGGTCATGCTGTGTACTCAAAACTCGACCTATTGAAAGCTTACTATCAAGTACCGATAAACAAAGACTCCTTATCCTATATTGCACTCAGATTCACAGGAGGTGGCACTCACGAATGTCATTATATGCCTTTCGGTCTTAAGAACGAATCTCAAACATTTCAACGCGTTATGGACGAAATATTAGACGATATATAATTTGTAATTCTCTACTTAGACGACACTCTGGTATTCTCAAACTCAATGTCGGAACATATGCAGCATATTGACATTCTACTCAAACGTCTAGCAGACTATGGCCTCCGACTTCATGGCAACAAATATCTTCGCACAAAAATCAATTGAATTCCTCGGTCATCAAATTTCCAAGAAGGGCATGATATCTCTACCTGTTCGTGTCATTCAAGTTCTACAGCCTCCAACCACAGTTCGAGCGTTACGAAGATTCTTGGGCAAGATGAACTACTACTCTGGATTCGTACCTTGCCTTGCCAAGATTCTGGCACCTCTTTACAAATATCGCGTGACAGAAAGCCGTTTTTTCAAGAAATAAGAACTGATTCAACTCAACCTGGATGACATGCAGGCTTTCGAGGATGCCAAAGGGGCCTTATTCAAAGTGACAATGCGTCATTTTACTGATTGTTTTCAACCTTTCGAACGGGTCACTGACGCATTTGACGTTACCACAGGCGCAGTACTTCAACAGTCCATCAATGGCGTACACCGACCTATCGTGTCCTAATCGCAAAAACTACAACCTCGCTAGACGCGATATGATACATAAGGGAAAGAGTTATTCGCAATCTACCGCTCGATCCTACACTTCCACAACTATCTGGATAGCCGATAGTTCAAGATCTACACCGACCACCTTCCTCTACTCCCGATGCTCAGAGGAAAGAAAGAGTATTTATATTCACGACTCGTCAACTCGCAACTTTCACGAGTACACGAGTATGAATATGAAGTCACTCATGTCAAAGGATCAGAAAACGTAGTTGCAGACTCTTTGAGCCGTCCTGCAGAACCCTGTGCCTCTATCCTGTGTTCTTTACATCTAAGTACCCAGGAACTGCAAGCAGCACAACAAGATGATCCATCACTTCTTAAATTTGATGTAAATCGCCTGAAAATACTTGATTATGATGGA
>JAQBSW010009908.1:0-26614 GCA_029291075.1 Eudiplozoon nipponicum | reverse complement strand
GACGTCCCATTTTTTCTAAGCGTAATAATTCGCACATTTGCGCTGTTCTTCCAGGCTGATATCTCTGTTGAATTTCTGCCATTAATAACTCAAATGCGTTGTACGGCTTTTCTTTCACAGTTCTGTCTCTGAAATTTTCCAAAGCATTTCGGAAATTCTCAGGCAATGCCATCCATGCTGCAACAAATTTCTCCATAGGGTTCACAATACAATAAGCCTCAAATATCATTTGGGCATCTCCTACCCAACTTGCATGTTTCTCTGACTTATACTGTGGTAGACTAAATATTCTTGGACTGGCGCGGTCGCCAAATTTTGTTGAGGCCCCTAACCTATTGGTGTTTGTAAGCCCCATAGATGCCAGTTCGCTAGAAGTCCTAATATTCACAGTAGAGTCTGATATGCCTACATTGTTATCTGTGTCAATAAGATTTAAATCCATTAGGTCCTGCCCTAAATGAAATACATCTTCTAATTTAATATCGGCATTCATGATCAAGAATTATGATACTTAAATTGACACTTACTTAGGCGTTTGGAAGGTGAGAGTTGGAAAGCTATATCTTCAGCAATAATCTGCTTTGATGTGTACGTGACCCACAATAATAAATAAATTACCTGTTCCAAGGCTCCTCCTCAGTGTTATATTATATCAGAACACAAGGCAAGTGTTGAAAGATGTTTATTGTATAATGTTGTAATCGTTTATTATGGAGAGAAATGTTAAAATGCAGCAAACGAAAATCTACAACCAGCTCGGAAGCACGATACTCAAAAACTGAAAATAGCGCACAATTTTAAAAATCAAGTCTTTAAACAAAGAATGTTCTGGAAAATAAAAAGAAAAAATTCATTTTAAACAAAGTTGTTACAATCAGCTATGGTGGTTTAAATTTATCATTCAAGGTCATTTTATATAAGGCGGAGGATTCAACATGATCTACACACACCACCTTCTCAAAAAAAGAGAGGAACGACTAATAGTAGATGTAATCATCGTTCTTCGGCTGACGTAGTATTCTTCTAGATCGTTTTGTGCATACTGGCGCCCCTGACGTCGTCATCTCGCCCGATATAACATTCGCTGGTTCTTCAATATCATCTTGTGTCGACAAATAATTTTCATGCTGTGATTCAGTAGAATAAGATTTTGATATGTTAGACAACGGTTTTTTCCAATTGCTGCATTTCATTATGTGTCTGCAAGATGGGATTACACACCTCAGATTCGCCCATGGAACGGTCATTCAACGCATCTTTTAATTCGGTCACACCGTCAATCCAGATAAACTGGGGAATACAGCGATCCAACGTAACACAATCCTCAATGCCATTTATTTCTATGATGACATTCTTATCAGTCATCCTCTTGACCTTGTATGGTCCTTTGTAAAATGGTGTTAGGCAATTCTTCCTATTCTCATTAGTAATATAAACATGCGATGCCGATTTTAAATCAGAGGACACATAGCATTTAGTTTTTGGTTTTCTAGTTTTGGTTGGGGCCAAACGACACATCTTGTCTCTAAGTGCTCCTACAAACCAATCTACATAACTAGAAGCCCAATCAAGACTACTTGGAGTTTCTATTAAAAGATCTCTAAGCAACCTTAATGGTTCTCCATAAACCAATTCTGCTATGGAAGTTCCTAATTGTGCCCTATATCTGTTGCACATGGCGAGTAGTACTATAGGAAGATCGTGTATCCAGCTTGTTCCACTAGTACACCTTAATGCAGCTTTCAGTTCACGATGTAACCTTTCTACCATCCCATTTGCTCGTGGGTTATACGCGCTAGTATGAATTATAGTGATTCCCATGACGTTGAGAGATCTTACGAAAAGCTCTGACATAAATTGACTACCGCGATCACTAGTGACCTTTTCCGGAACACCATAACGCGATATCCAATTATGTAGAAACGCGAACAAAACTTCTTGTGCTGTCATGTCTTTTAAAATAGCCACTTCAAATTGACGACTAAATCTATCTACCATAGTTAGCAAGTATTTGTTTCCGTTTACTTCAGGCATCTCAACAATGTCAATGTGTACGTGTCTGAACCGTCTCTTGGTATTCCAATGTTCTTTATATCGGTCCTGGTATGTCTCCACACCTTACACGTTTGACACTTGGTACATGCTCTTACCCATACTCGTATATCTTTAGACATATGTGGCCATACGTATCTGTCGTTGATTAATCATATGGTGGCTTTAATGGATGGAGGACCCATGTTATGCAACACTTGGATAATCTTGGCCCGTAACTCCAATGGCACATATGGTCGTGGTTGACTTCTAGATGTTTCGCATAACAACCACTTGCCATTTATGTGCTTACGCACATATCCTGGTCTTTTGGACAATACCAATGTAAAGGGATCCAGTCCTTGCGCTTCTTCGAGTTGACTAACGAAATCGTGCATTGATTCTTCTAAACTTTTCAAAGGACCTTGAAATATCGTTTCGACATCAGCTTCATTCTGTCGGATAAGTGCATCTGCTACCACATTCTCTTTACCAGCATTATTAGACACAGTGAAATCAAATTCTGCTAATCGGGTTTTTTAAGAATTTACTCTACGAGACTAATTAAGCCTAACTGTTTTACCAAGTATGCTGATCAATGGCTTATGATCGGTCAATAACTTAAACTTGTGACCATCTAAGTAATGCTCGAAGTGTAACACTGCGGCATACACGGCTAGAAGCTCTTTGCCAAACGTATCATAACGTTTTTCTCGATCAGTAAGCTTACGGCTATAAAACCCAATCGGTTTTACTACGTCCCGATCTCTTTGCTGTAGCACTGCCCCTAATGCAACATCTGATGCATCAGTGATTAGTTCGAAAGGTTTTTCCCAATCTACAGGTGCTAATGTGGTTACGTCACTTAACATATCCTTGGCCTTTTGGAAATTTTCTCGGTCTTCTTGACTCAAGATGATAGGCCAAGACTTCTTGATCGTGCTCTTTTCAAGAGTGAGATGTCTTGTTAACGATCCAAGAATTCCGGCTAGACCTGGAATGAATCGACGATAATAGCTGATCATGCCCAAGAACCTTCGCAACTGGCGTACAGTTCTGGGTTCAGTTACGTCCTTAATGGCTTGGACCTTATCTTCAAAAGGCTTAATTCCGTCTTTGGAAAGTATATGACCAAGGTATTTAACTGAAGAGCAACCAATATTACTCTTATTAGGTTTGACCACTAATCCATATTGTTCCAACTTGGTCAAAACCGTTTCCAAATGCGTGCGATGTTCGTCTCGTGAACGACTAAAAATTATTATGTCATCTATATATACTCTCGCAAATGGACAATTCTGAAGGATTTCTTCAGCCAAACGCTGGAATGTCTGACTGGCGTTTTTCAAACCAAAAGGCATTCGAAGAAATTCATGCGATCCCCCTCCTGGAAATCTGACTGCGGTGAGTGGTATGGAACTTTCCTGCATTGGTACCTGATAATACGCTTTCTGGAGATCTAAAGTTGAATAAACCTCATATCCCATTATATCTCGGAGCAAAGTACTCTGGTTAGGAAGAGGATAAGAATCACCCTTCGTCACTGAGTTTAATAGACGATAATTCCCACAAACCCTCTATTGACCCGGTTCAGGTTTGGGAACTACCACTATTGGGGAAGCAAAATTGGAATTTGACCTTCTACAAATCCCCTCTTCGCGCAATTGATGAAATTCTGACACAGCTACTTGTTGCTTGTGTTGTGCCAATAGTTGAGCCTTTGGTGAACAAGGTAACGGAGCTACCAATTCTATCTGGTGTTCTACTCCTATTTTCAAACCTATCTTTTTGGCAATAAAATGTTGAAACACTACTAGGTGCTTCTCGATAATATCGGCAAAATCATGTGCGACTGTTGGACGAGGTAAGAGGACTGTTCTAACTGCCGACACGTTAGACTCATTATTTATTGATGTCCCTACGCCTTCTGTGATAGTCCTAGCTATGGGGTCTAATGCCAGCTTGAAATGTGTCAAGAAATCCATGCCAATGATATGGTCCTTGACATCGGCTACTAGAAAATTCCATAGGAAAGAAGATTTCTGGCCTAATGTTACCGACATTTCTTTCATCCCTTTTACTTCAATTGGACTACCATTCGCGGCCCATAGTTGATAATCAAATGTGGGGCAATCTGCTTCCACCACGTCTGACCTAACTATGCTTACCTCCGCACCCGTGTCTATGAGAAATTCTAATCCAGATAAGTCATCCTTAATAATGAACTTGTTGCTGGACACTCCGGCAATGTTTTCAAGATCCCCGCTTAGTGAGAATCGGACTCTCTTGCCTTTTATCTCGGTGCTATTTGTACTAGTCGCCTCTTTTGCTATGAGTATGCCTTTTAAAGGCATATCTGGGAGCCTTTGCAATGGAACCCCCCCTACGGCTCCTACTAGTGGGGGTTTTCCCTTTTCCCGGTGACGGATTTCTCTCAACCGGTTTTGTGCTTCCTTTCCATTTGGGTCCACCTAATCGCGAGTAATTATAATTTTCATCTTGGCACTTCGCACTGCGTCCATATTCGCCCTGAGCCTTACCCCATCCGCGTGGCCCTTCGAAGCGTTGTCGCGAGTGACTCCTTCGGCGTCTAATATCCTGGACCTGACTCTGAAGTTGTGCGACATCACTACGCAAGCTAGCAACTTCCCTACATAAGAAACGCAAACTTTCTTGTGTGGTCAGGTGGTTTTCGGTATCTGCCCTCACTGGCTGCATCGTTACAGAATCTGCCATTACAGCATGTACTTGTGGTTCTTGCTGTTTATACACGCCGTCTAACCCTCTGAGTTTTGTCGGCCAATCTATGTTATTGTGTCAAACACTTCCATTGTTGTTCTGAGCCTAACTGGTAACTCAGCTGTAAAAATGGAGTTGACTACATCACTAGATATATTCAACCTGGAAGCTTTCGTGCAAAGGCGTTCATAAAATTCGGACGGTAACTGACGTCCCATTTTTTCTAAGCGTAATAATTCGCACATTTGCGCTGTTCTTCCAGGCTGATATCTCTGTTGAATTTCTGCCATTAATAACTCTTTTGCGTTGTACGGCTTTTCTTTCACAGTTCTGTCTCTGAAATTTTCCAAAGCATTTCGGAAATTCTCAGGCAATGCCATCCATGCTGCAACAAATTTCTCCATAGGGTTCACAATACAATAAGCCTCAAATATCATTTGGGCATCTCCTACCCAACTTGCATGTTTCTCTGACTTATACTGTGGTAGACTAAATATTCTTGGACTGGCGTGGTCGCCAAATTTTGTTGAGGCCCCTAACCTATTGGTATTTATAAGCCCCATAGATGCCAGTTCGCTAGATGTCCTAATATTCACAGTAGAGTCTGTTTTGCCTACATTGTTATTTGTGTCAATAAGATTTAAATCCATTAGGTCCTGCCCTAAATGAAATACATCTTCTAATTTAATATCAGCATTCATGATCAAGAATTATGATACTTAAATTGACACTTACTTGAGGCGTTTGGAAGGTGAGAGTTAGAAAGCTATATCTTCAGCAATAATCTGCTTTGATGTGTACGTGACCCACAATAATAAATAAAATTACCTGGTCCAAGGCTCCTCCTCAGTGTTATATTATATCAGAACACAAGACAAGTGTCGAAGGATGTTTATTGAATAATGTTGTAATCGTTTATTATGGAGAGAAATGTTAAAAATGCAGCAAACGAAAATCTACAACCAGCTCGGAAGCACGATACTCAAAAACTGAAAATAGCGCACAATTATAAAAATCAAGTCTTTTAAACAAAGAATGTTCTGGAAAATAAAAAGAAAAAATTCTTTTTAAATAAAGTTGTTACAATCAGCTATGGTGGTTTAAATTTATCATTCAAGGTCATTTTATATAAGGCGGAGGATTCAACATCCTCTACAGGAGCCCTACATTGTGAATGCAATTCCGGTTCTAATAAAAGCTTTCAAAAAAGCTGTCTCTTATTATTTAAGGCCATTAACTATTGGTAACATTGCAACCTTTACTAGCAGTCAGAGCGTTTACATTATTGTTTATGAATAAATAAATAGCACGGATTTATTTTACGGGTTGTTGTACTTTTGCAGCAACTTAAATACAATCTAGTTTTGTTTTAGTTATATAATAATTGCTGATATAATCTGGCCCTATTCTCTTAGACTGTCTTTTAATTTACAATATAGGAAAAAATTATGCTTAGTGCCCGTATACCATATTTACTATATTTTCATTTTGTCATTAATATAATGTCTGGCAAATATACTCGAATGCAGTTCGTATAGTAGGGAGTTATAATTGCTTTGCATTATGGCAAATCCTTTTGATAATTTACCTTCTGATTGTACACAGGAATACCTGATATTAGCAGAATAGTAAGTTCACTTGATTGATCTATTTTAGCAACTTATTAAGTAATTTTCACGCTCCTGGAGTTTATGTAATTCCTGCAAAATCTACACCGAGAGGTATTTATAACTTTCTCATTGGCTGTTTTTCAATTTCCTGAAAACTGCAGTTCCTATAAAACTTGCTCTAATTAATTATTATAAATAACGAATCTTCATTTGGCAGTTAATCTTGACTTGTACAATAATTCTACATTTTTGCAATTAAAGAGTAGGTTTATGTATGGTTGAGTGAAATGGCGACTAGCTATTGCTCATCGATGATGTTAACAGTGGATTGGTTGAAATTGAGAAAGTTAAATGCTGTAGAGGCGGTATGATCATCTAATTAAACCGACTAAATCCCTCAGAATTATTATTTAAACTGCATTTATCAAGTCCAACTGCTAATTACTCTGTACCTTCAATATTTTCTAAACCAGCCATGATATTAAAATAAGATTTCTTCCAATATATATTATACCAATAAGTGTGCTCACACAAATACGCTGATATCCACAGATGAAAAAACGATACGGTGGTGACTTTAAAAACATCCACGTCAATTACTTGAAGCAAATTCGAGATCCTTCCCAATAATGTGTATTAAGAACACTGTTACTATAAAATTCCATTCTTTACTGACAAAGAGTATCAAGTCAGAACCATGAAGAAAAGCGTACCACGCAACTCAAGATCTCTTCTCCAACTGTCTTATATTCATTCACCAAGACAAGTAAAAAAACTTCGACAATATGTACAAAAGGAACTTCCAAAAAATTGATTTCGCGCAATCAATTATTGTTAAATTGTATTGCCTATATATGTATATGTGACGAAAGCTGCAAACAGTTAATGTTCGTGACTGCATAGAAGTTGTGCAGCCGACATTTCCAGTCAAGTTCAATGTATGCGAGACTGATAGTGGTGAGAGCCGCATATATAACTTTGATTACCATATATATTCAATGCGGTTTGATCATCGATAGTCAGTTTGCCGTCGTACTCTGATGATGATCATGGAAGGTCGAAACGTGTCAGTGCGTTGCGGTTGGCGGTAGTTTTGTTATGCTGTTCGACGACTGGTTAAATACAATGGGATCAGTGTTTACTTCAAGCTCGCAAACTTGATTTATAGAATCTTTACCACCTCCCGCGCAATCAATTATTGTTAAAAGATAACATCAAATGTCCAAAAAATAAAATTTTATTTATTTTTATATAAAGAGTTAATTGATGTCCAATAAATTAATAAACCTCTACAGTGCGTTCACAAACTTTGTCGTCGCCCGTGAAAGGTAACGCCCAATTAACTAGGATAATATTGACAAGTTCAAAAACTTTTGAAGAATCTTGATACCAATTTCTACTGCTGGACTTGCTAACTTCAGATGTAAAAATCTTGCGAGCTTTTTTCAGTAAGCATCCCAGTAGGGCAAACAATTGGGTTATGTTAGATGGCGACAAAGAACGAGGCCTAGACAGTGGTTCCAACCCTATTAGTTAATGCGAACCCCATAGACGCCAAGGCGGATTCAGTCTTTATACACCTGTATGAGTCTCATAAATTGGTTTTCTCTTCCACTTCTTCTAAGTTCGTGCCTACAATATCTTGAGCTAAATTGTCAGTGTCCTCGAACTTTAGATTAGCCTCCATGTTTATCGAATTTAAATATTTATTGGATTAATTTAATAATAGGCAAATGAGTGTGTACTTCTTACGTAACAATTCACCAGAGTCAATAACCTGTAAAGAGATTAGACGCGAAAAACAATTATTAAATTACCTGTTCGTGAAAGTTCCCAATATGCACGATTAAAATCACAAATTCGTTGCAGGATTATATTGTGAAGATAAAACGAAAATGTGAAATAAAATTCCAAATGCAGCTTGCTAGACAAAGTCACGCCAGAACAGTTATAGAATACGCACAATTTAAAAGTATATATGCTGCAGAGTGTTTAAACAAAGAATTTTCTAGAAATTAAACCTATATCCTTTTTTAATAACTTTCGTTTCAATCAACCACAATGGCTTAAATTTATCAATGGTTCTTACTTTAATTTTGTTAGGAAATATCTTCCTCTACACTGAAGGCTAGATCTCGCTTTCGTTTTCTGTTAAGTTTTCATTAGAGTAGATAAAATAGAATGAAGGGCTTTAGTAGGACAATTATGAAAAATCAGACATTTGTAAAAGGTAAATATGAAGATGGCCCTAGATGTTTCGAATCTCTAGCAAGATTCCTCAGGTGTAGTCAAAACGAAAAGAAGGTTAAATTCTTGAAACATTTTAATTGATCACAGATACAGATATCGTCACAGGAAAGAATTACAGACGCAGAATAGAAAGGCTGCCCTTCAAATCCGTGTTCTTGCACAAGAATTTGTTAAAGAAATGCTGGTTAACAGCTTTCCTAAACTCATGCTGGGGTAAGAATTCTATTTCTAGGGGTAGTGCGTTGGATATAATTGTGGCTTTGAAAAAGAGACTTGTAAAGATGTTAGGGATGTGGTTTGGTTGAATTGTAAAGTTGAAATTTTGCGTGACGTATGGATGATTAGGATGAACGAACGGCAATTAGAGACTTAACTAACGAAGGAGATAACTGAAAATGTCGACTGAACCATAGAGGTAGGAAATTTGCAAGAAGCAATCGCTAACGATAGTTCTGACCATGACGGAAGAGACGCTTCAGAAACCGTGAAGTAATCTGCTCAATAGCATAAGAGGAAGCAAACTTGAACGGGTAACATTCGCTAGTTAAATAATGTTTGTTGCGAGAACTAATATATATGCAAGTATGTATTAGGTGTTGCGAACGTGGTAACAAATTAGTTCAGTTTTATCCAGAAAGATAAACCAAAGGCAGCATGAATGGAAAGTATAATCTCATGCACATTTGTTTCGTGCTTACAGGCGACTCATCAGTTGGAGCTGGTATTACGCCCTTTAACCACTATATATTTGGGTGAAGAATGTTGGATAATAGGACGGTACAATCTCCTAAGCGAATGTGTAAACCTGCAATAGTGAAGCTAACATCATATAATCTACGACATTCGCAAGTATGGAATACGAGGGTTATGGCGTAGGCTTTGAATAGAGTGATAGTAAACTAATAAATTTCCCTTCAGGTTAGCATCATTTGTGACATGTTGCGGCTGTTTCATATAAATATAAGTTAAAAATGTATTTTCGTGGAACTTATTTTCAACTATATATTCTTTTCATGATGACATCATAGTATGCCTATTTCATTTGTGGTGCAATTGATCTTTGTTCGTGCAATATTTTGTAAACTAAAGATTTTTCAGTTAGCGAGTTTTCTATATGTGCTTGGTGTATATGTATAATTTAATTAGGTATTGCCTTCCCAGTGTAATGACTAGTTGGCCAACATTATTTTTTATTTTGCGAAAAAGGCCTAACAGTTGAAAAGATCAAAATACAAATCAAAAGTCATTTTATATATATGCGAATGAAACTGTGACTAGCTAATGTTTATCAGTCAGGGTTTAACACTATCGAGTGCATTAATGCTGCCAGTTTCGTGTCCGATTGAGTGTAAGAAACTTTAGGTCTTTTGCACATGGAATGTCCATTAGGAAGGACATTCAAGTTTTGTCAGCTGAACCCGTTCTAATAACTTATTCGCGTGACATAGCCTCGTCCTAATTGAGACAAGCATTCATGTCTATAGAAGAAACGCTTTAAACCACTGATTTCCTAATTGACGAATCGGATGCAGTATGTGCCGGAATCGTATGCGGATCCACAATTGACCTAAAATGTGACCTTATACCTGCCTAGCCAAAACCATGAAATACTTATATTTCTTGGCCTCTCATTTCCCGCGTTAAATGAAAAGCCGTGCTTTCCGATAAAGTGTATTGTGACTATCGTGTAAAATCATTTAGACCTAAATAAAACTCGGGGCTTGGTATTTTAAAAATAATTTAATCTATGTAAAATTTGTATAATGAAACAGCGGAAAATTCAAGTGTAAAATATAAATTGTTAATTTATTTTGATATTGGGAATAATTGACCCGCACATATACATCATCACGTTTATGACGTGATACAGTGAAAGCCACAAGGAAGCTGTATTGCTGATGTTGCCTTGTCCTAATGTGGTCTAGTTTGCCTCACTTCCGTGAGTTATCTTGATAAATGTGCTCATAGTAACTAGGTATCATTTATCTCTCGTAAATCTCACTAATAATTTGTATAAAAATATTATGTCTGTAAGTAACTAAGTACTCTTTCTCTCTCTCTCTCTCTTAAACCTGACTACTAATTTGTATCTAAATTATTATTTTTTCGTTATATGTATATGGTTAAATAACAGTGAAACATTAGTCACCTTTGGCTTTTCTATGGATGTACATAATGATGATGATGATGATGATGATGATGATGATTTGGAAGATGACTATTCATAGTCGTAAACCTTTTTCGAAAACTGATGAGTCTTTCTTGTTGCTGATGTTATTCCGTTTATGTTAGTGCATTTTACGATGTTTCGTATAGTGTCGGCTATCTTCTAACTGGCATTTTTTATGTCAGAAATATTGGGTCATGTGCAATCTCGGAAGTTCGGTTTTCACTTGTTTAGATTCTCGGTATCTTCGTCCACCCTCATAAATTGTGGATCCCGGCGATCCAGAGATGCCCAGTCTTCATTGCTAGTTCAATGAATATTTTCATTTTTCATTCATTGTACAAGTGAAGTAATGGAAATCTTTCTCGTCTTCTTGTAAGCATGCGATGCCAGTTCCAAATCGGAGGATCCTTAGCACTTAGGCCTACCACTTTTGGCGCTGTATGATAGGAAACATATTGTGGTGTTTCTCAACGTCAGTGGCTAATTAATTAGCCATGAGTGATTGAAGAATAACGGAATGAACTCATCAATGTCGACCCTGTTCCACCTTGATTCCGAACCACGTACCTGTTCCTGTAGTTATAGTTTGAGATCTGATAAACGGTTTTCAGCACTTACTGGTTACTTGTGTGTTCCCTAGCCTCATTGAAGTGTTAGTTTCATAATTACGCATATACTTCAGATTACAAATTCTGCGGAACATCATGGAGTCAGAAGAAACTTCAGCCCCGCTTAGGCCCCAACAAGCGATCTGAATGGCATGATAAATCTATATTTCTGAATTGCATGTATTTTTCTAGCTCATAAAGTAAATACTCCCCAAGTATTCCACTGGTAATGAGGTCAACTTGACGGTTGACTTCCGTAAGCCTCCTCGTATACGGGTCCCTGGCGCGGTCGCCAAATTTTTTAGATGCTTATTGGCCTATATACACTGTTGAGTGCCTCAGACGCCAGTTTCGTATCCGTTTGAGTTTAAAAACGTGCTTAGAATGGTCCATTGTTGATGAAATTTCAATTTGGTCGGCTGAAACGTTCCTAGTAACATATATACGCATGCAATATCCTCGCTTTATTTGAAACTGGCATCCATGTCATTAGTTGCAAAGAACTGTCGCAAAATCTTTTCTAATTGGAATTAGTATACGGCAAAATCGTATGCGTATCGGCAATCGATCTAAAATTCGATTATTTACCTGCAATTGATACATGTATTGCTTGCCTTCCCAATGCCCACATTAAATGATAGAATACGTGTATATTGATACCATCTTGTGAAATCAATTAAACATGATTAAATACTTAAACGAACATTGGTTGTGCGGGTGGTGATAACATTTATTATAATCAAGGTTGCGGTCATACGGCTGCTGCAAATAAATATAAGTTAAACTGAAAATCAGACTATATCTTATTCACCTAACCCAATGGAAACCCAGCATGTACGTAACAAAATGATTGCAATCAGTGTTATTTATGTAAGAAACTGGTAAATTAAACGAACATTGGTTGCGCGGGTGGTGATAACAATTATTATAATCAAGGTTGCGGTCTTGATATAGTCATTAATTACTTACATATGTCAGTATAAACTAAGAATTGTATAGTGTAGAAAAGGCAATTCATCCAGTAGACCGGTTTGCTCCTAATTGGGAACTCATCATGTACTGGCCTGTCCGCGGCAAATACTGGCCAGTACATGATGAGTTCCAAATAAGGACGAAACCGATCTACTGGATGAATTGCCTTTTCTACACTATACAATTCTTAGTTTATACTGACATTTGTAAGTAATTAATGGGTCAGGTGTTTATATCAAGACCGCAACCTTGATTATAATAAACATGATTAAAGTTTGAAGCTGAAGTCTAACCTCGCTCTCACAGCCAAAGACTGCATGGAAGTACAAAATTACAAAAGCTGAAATATACATTAAAGAATTTAAACAAAAAATTATGATCCTTCAATGCATTTAGTTTTCGAGTAAACCGGATGAACACTTTCTTTGCAAAAATATTAGCTGTAAGCAGCTCGTTATTTTTACAATAACTATTTTTCTTCGTCACACTGTTTTGTTTCTATCGTACAAATATCTATAGTAGTGTGAAATTGTCCAGAAACTGGTTGGTGTGACAATAGGGAGCCATTATCTTCATTGTTAGCTGGAATTATCTTCACAATATATACATTATATTGGTGACATAATTATTGTTCCTAGAAACATGTTTCAGTCACGAATATTGCTTCAAAGTTTCAATAAATCGCACGACAAGATTAGTTCGCGTAAGAGCATGTGATAGCCAATTTTCTATAATTCTTGGATGCACTTCTGAAGAAAGGGGTTAATGGTAAATTAAGTAGAACCACTTATTGTGCAGAACCTGGTCTGCACAGTGTTTTAATTATAGTAGTTTTGTGCCGTTACAATATAAATTCAAAACAGTTTGCTGATGTTTTTCTAAACCTGACAGACTGGTTTTTCCAGATTTAAAAGACGATATAATTAAAGCAAAAATGACCTAATGTATAATAGCTATGCCAGATAAATTATTAAGCCGATTGTTTAAGGAGTAAATTCAAAGAATCAGACTAGTTCGGGACCTGAAATTAATGCGTTCTACTTAAACATCTCGTTTAGAGGGGGCCACCACAATACAGAAGAAATATTAAGCAGTATTAATACGAGGTAAGAAAGTTACCTTTATCAACAACACAAGAGAAATAGCCATCAATAATAATAATATTACATTTATTTGACAACAAGGCCAACAGGCTCAACTATTGAAGTAACAAATCATAGGTAGGATATGTGGAGATGAATGGAATTATGACTAGCAAAGTATTTAACCACAGGAGAGGGAAGAGTTGAGAAAGAGCAGTGCTTTAATCAACCTCGTGTTAGTTCGATCTGGTAAAAGAGAGAGATTCCATTTGACTAGATAGAATCGACTGGATTACAATCCATTAAGGGTCCGAGCATCAATGCGGGGTAGGCTGGTGTCGGAAAAACGAATTTGAGTGTGAGTTAAAATGTGATGCGGACTGGTAGCAGCAGTCGCTCGACGGAGTTCTTTGTCGTGGATATTAAATTTCTGTAGGGTAGTATTGACTAGGATGAAGTTGACTAGATTGAGGCTTGAGTCTCGTGCAGGGTTCACTGGCTTCTGTTGAGCGAGGTTATGACCGATGGTAGGCGAAGGGGAATCAATGTCAGATGTATACCGTTGGGTGGTCCAGTAGACTTTTCGAGTTTCCGGTCGTTCGCTGAAACAAAAAGGAAAAAGGGAAAGATTTAGTTGAGCAAAACGTGGTAAAATATTCAATATTTCGATGCGGTAGAATGAGAAATGGGGATAGAAATGGTATCAGGGAGTGTAGTGTGAGAAATTTAAAATCAGAGAGGGAAAAGTGGAACATGGAGGCCAGCCAGAAGAGACTTCACCTTTCGAAACTAGTAACAAGTGAATAGCCTTGCGATGAAAGAAGTGCTATGGTTTAAGAAGGAACCAATTTCGCTTAAAATGTCGACTTCAAGCATTATTCATTAATATGCATGTGTATGTTGTTGATCAACCTACCTTGGCCGTTCGACCAGATGGTTATTTACTCGAATGAGACCGCATTGCAACTTAAATGCCTATTTTAAATCAAACAGTGAATACACGTCTTCCTTTGCACAACATAGCATTGAAACTTCACACATAAGTTCTCCAAACGTGGCCTTTAATCTAATTATTAAAAGCAATATCATAAAAAGGTTAACAACATGTGAAATTGTGCATAAACACATTGCACACTGGGGTTAATACACGAAAATTATTTCCCACTCACCTAATCCACGCACTAACCGTTTAAATTTTTTTGTCTGTTTTGCCTTTAGATATATGCTAATTTTTGGATATTTGCGGAGAAAATGTTAATGATGTTTTTCTTTCTCATAAAATTACCTTTGTTCAGGACACGTGGTAGGAGTGCTATAATAATTACTATGCTTATTATTATTATTACAATTTCAGTTTGGTTTGGACTCGTGTTCGTAAGGAGTGGTTGCTACCAGGGTGGCGTGTTCGATTTTGAAATTCATATGCCCGAAGATTTTCCATCAGAGATGTGTCCTGTAAGTTTCCGTTTATACACGCAAATATAGCTATTCTCAATTTCGTGAAATTTTTCAATGGTTCGCTCTTCATAAGAATTTTTTAGAAGTAATGTAACAAGAACACATTTAGGTTAACGATTACACTTATTCTTATTAGTAGATCTCATATCTATTAGTGGCGGTTTATCAAATAGTCCTGTGTCATTTATGCGTTTTCATGTATGTAACTGGGAAACATTCGGTTAAATATAATTAGATGCATGCGTATATTAATTTAAGTAAAACAACAGTGATCTCCTACAAATTAATGACGCTTCTGTAGATATACGTCCATCAAGTATGGATACGTTTGATTATAACTGTGAAGCATTCAAATAGCTATAATTACACGCACATGCAAGTTTAACTAAGTGAAACTTCTATGGCTGCACGTGCCTGACTAATTCTTTAATTCTCACAATATGATATTCCGTACTTATTGGTGAACTCGCTGGTTATGGAGGTGGTTAAGTAATATCGATACACTAGTTGTAAATTCTAGTCAAGATAAATGTACCAAAGTGGGTTAAAATAAGTTAATTAGGTGAGATTGATGGCCAGCTACGAAAATTGGAATAGAATCTTCTGAAAGAACGATCATAGTGACAATGTAAGGAAAGTAGATTTCTAATGAAAATTTCCTAATAGATCTTGAACTCTAAAAAGAACCTTAGTTAATAGGTAGAGTAAAATAATAATTAAATGGTGAAGTAAGAAGAATGGTACTGTGAATGATCATGAAGTCAATTAATAATTTGCAAATTTATACGACCAAACATAAGTCAATCTTAATCCAACATTCTTAAAATATCACTAAAGCTAGCCTGCAGTTATGAATCGTGTAATCTTCACTACCTACAGTTAAATAGTGCTGTCTTCGAAATCGAACCAAATAACTTTCCCATCTGCTGTCATCCCTAGTTTTTGTAGATTCCATGATCAATATGATTGATCTATCATGGTCATCACATGTAACTGTATGTTCCGTTCTCATTGCTTGAGATGCAAGATCTGATTATTAAAATTTCTATATTTACATGTAATTTTATGTTCCATTGGTTTTACTTGAATGGAAGTTCATACACTCCTGATGTAAATAACGGTTAAATTTTCTCGTTTAGTTAAGGAAGTTTAGCGGCCATGTTAAAGAATTGTTTCGAAATTTTTCGTATATTTTATTTCACTTCTACCGATTTTACTTAGTTTAGATTATGGTTTTACCATTAATCCACGATCTTCCATCGTTATATCATGTTTGCAATTGTTCAGTTTGTGATTACATTTACGTACGGCATTCATCGTAGTTGATTCTAATAACTAGAGAGTTTACATTAGTACGGAATATTTCTCGAATTCTACCTTATTCAATCTCCTATTTTAAGTCAATGATTTAAAATTGTTTTGATTTGAAGAAACCGATTTTCATATGATCCAATTTATTTGACTTGGTATTAAGCAGGTTATCTGAGTAAGTGGCCTTTTCTTTAAACATTTGGTTCTAATTTAAAGACCATTTCTTTTTAATTTGACATTGAAACTTGTAATGCATCCCAAGACTCCTATTCATTCTTGAATTGAAATTCGCTCAGTTTGTTAGCCAAGTTTACGAAGTTTACCATTTAATCCTCTTCTTGATTTTAAATTATAAATATGCATCCAAATATCGTGCATAGAATTTTAGCTTTGGTGGCGTCCTAGTTAAAGGGCTGTTCCAAATAATGCGTGAAGATTTTTACCATAAGAACCATTAATTTCGTAAAATTTCTTCTCAAATATAGAATAGTTAGAAGAAATACATATATTCATCATTGCCATGATGTATCTAATAAAAAAGTTTTTTCACCGTGCATGCCTTTATTGCTTTCCTAGAAAATTTCTGTAGTTAGGGCAGATGATCACCGTGATTTGGAAGAAACAGCTTAGTTGGCTGAAATAATAACTATTTTTATTAACACGAATGCTGACTGTATCCTTGAATAATCAGCAAGTTTAGTGATAATGTGGATTCGACTGGTTGTCGCTCAGATTAATTTAGAAAACTAACGTAGCCACTAAATTTAATCAATATATCACTTGATATTTATTCTAATGGTTTCTATGTTTCAATGCATATTATCTTTAGAAGGCGTCAAATATAGTTTAGTGTTTCCTCTCTGCTCTGTTGCAAGTTTCTCATAAGATTTTTATGTGTTATTGTCTGCCTATAGAAAAGATTATGTGTAACGCAGCGATTGGAGGAGAACCACAATGAGTACGCGTTTTACCGCCGCTTGGCGTGTTTGCTTATGCGACGTAGTGCCTACGCCGTGTTGAATTCTGGGTGGCCTTTTCCTTTTCTTTACTGTTATTTAATTCTCACTAGGCTATAAAAAACCCCATTAAAAGAATGCATAAATTGCGTAACTGGATTAATCAAAATTACTTGATTGCTTTTTTACTAGCACAGGCTGAATTCAAGTTTTGTTTCTTCAAAATATTTCGACAACCTTTGATGGATTTCTTCTACAGTTCATCCATTATCACAAGTTTTCAAAAATAAGGAAGCAAGCACGATATCTTTCTCGCCATATCATTTATACTTCAGATTGACTTTTCATTAGATAGACGTGTGTCACGTGAAACTAGAGTAGCTGAATATGATTCTACCATTTGCATAATTTAGACATATTGTTTTATACACACCATGTGAAATGATGTAACGAGGTCGCCCTCACATTTTCGGGTTGGGGAAGACCAATTAACCAAAAGCACTCATCATAACCACGAGTCATTGTTAGTGATAAAATTAGAAATCCGAACTTAGGTTGTACTCAGGATAGGCTTGTTTAATGACAAGTGTTATTATATCATTAAATAGTTGCAGGTCACGCATTTGCATTTGTGTGTATACATAAATTAAAATAATTGAGTTAATTATAATCAATACACATTTACGTCCGTCTAAATGAAACAGCAGTCAGTAGATATTAGTTTACCCTTTGCTCGTGTCAGACTAATTCTTTTATTCTTGATGTTTGAAATGCTCTGTTACTTGAGTTATCTCAGTAGATAAGGTGGGTAAAAGACAAAAAAGTCATTCAATAAAATGAAAAGTTTAATTAAGATATGAAATAAAATAAGTGATGGTTAGACAAGAAAATTTTGAAAATTATTTAACGAAAGAATAAGCAATAGAAGAAATGAAGATAAAAGCCATTTAACAGGCGTTCAACTCGCTGCGCGTTTTAAAATTAAACGAACAGGTAACGGATGTAATTTAAAAGTGCTTTATTCTCACCAATTTATTAACCATTAACTATATAATAAGGCTCTTCAATTCTTAAATTCAACATTTGCTTAAATCTGCTATTGTTGTACTGTGTTGCCTGAAGATGGTGCTGGAAAGTAGGCACCGAAACGTCGCCAGTAAACAAAGATGTGATAGAACCGCATTTCCAGTTGAAAGAAGACCAAGTCAACCCGATCAAAGACAAAACGAAATAGGAAATTGTGATCAATCGGATCTTTGTGTAACTGCCCGTGTACAGCTATTACCCGCGTACGCAAAACGCGGCATTGGAAATAGATAATAAGACCACTGATAGACCAGTCTTAATGTGATGGTTCAAAATTATTAGTATGTAATCTACGAACCGCAGATAAAATTTTGGCTTCATTTGTGTCTTATTCGAAAGATTCTTTTCTAAATAATGCATAAACATCTTTGCTATTAAGATCAACAAAGATTTCCCCATTAGGACACCTCGAATCTGTTTATAAAATTCTTTCCCAAATTTAAAATAAGTCGAGGACATACATATACACATTATCTCCATAACGTTCCCAATCGTCATTTTACTTTCTTCTAATCTTAAGGAGTAATCAACTAGGAAACATCGAAAACATTCCAGGCTTCATGTAACGGTATATTTGTGTACATTAATACTACATCTAAGCTAACTAAGCTATCACCATTTAGTAAACATTTATCAACAATTTCAACCTGCTTATACGAGCTCATCAATGTATAATCTAAGAAATTATTTTTGGCATAGAAACAGAAGTTTTATATGTTGTGAATTATTGGACATTTACAATATTTCTTAATGGATTATCATGCTTATGTTCTGAAACAAAACCATACACTGAGTGAAACTGTATCTCTTTGTATGACAGGGTTACTATGCGCGGAGTCCAATTTATCACTATCAATCTTATTACTGATTAAATATTTTGTTTTGCCTTCTAACCTATCTCTTGTGTGTTTTGATATTTTAGTGCATACTGCCTTATTACTTAACTGTTATTACATTTTATTATTATAATCGGATTTACTCGTCAGAAATTAGCTCCTCTATCCGCTTCTAGACATATAAAGCTATTCGATATTAACTCATTTTTGAGATATCGGTGTGTTAAAACCATTGAGATAACGTCTAGTTCAAACTTCACTTTTATCCCTAGCTGAAAGAAGTTGCGCTGTTTTGACAGTCTCAGTAATTACTTCATTTCTAACTGATCCTTCAATAGGAATAGAAATATTTAAACCATGGTTAAGTAGTTCAACATGATTCCTCTTAAGATTTAGCGTTGATAGATTTGCTATCCGATTAGCTGCGATTAAATTACTACTGTTTTATGTAGGTCTATTAAATCCTAAATCAGCCAGTTTGCTGTCATGTCGTATTTGTACCATTTGAATTTCAAATTTACGAGTTTTATGGCTAAACGCTATACATTTAGAATCATCTGCGTGCAAAATAGAAATCAACATGGACCTTAACTTAATTTTCCTCTTAATAAGTAAGAATTTGTGTTCATCTAAATCACGAATCGTAGTGTACATAATTGTTAGGGGATATACCATGCGTGTTTAACTTAAATTAAATTAAAAACAAGCATATAGGACTAACACAATGTTTTAAACAAGAGTTTAATAATTAAATCTTTGACACATGCCTCACGAGTTGCTTCTTTACATGCGTGTATCCATTGTACAATTTGACGGCGTTGAAGCTATAATTCCATGTCAAATGTTGCTTAAAATAATTAAAAAACTGCGAAGCTATATTAATGAGAATTACCTGATCTGCGTTCTGACTAACCCGGGCTGAATTCTACTTGTTTTTCTTCAAGAAATTTTTATTAACCCCTGGCTTAATTAATTATTTTTCCTAGTTTACAGTAGGGTTAATGTCTATGCAGCTGCGAGGTATCGATTTTTATTGATTAATTAGTGTTGCTTAGCATGATTATGATTGATAAATAACTTATGTTAATTAGGTGCATTTCATTTTTTAAAATCTAAATTTATGCTAATTGACTGCAGCAATCACTTTTTATGTAAATGTTTGCGAATCAGTCATCATTTTGCTATCTTTTAGTTAGATGAAGCTTTTAATTATGCTAATTCTTTATTTGTATTCTCTAAAGCGAATTTATTTACCGAAGCACTTCTATCATCCAGATGTTGATCCGGACACCGGATATGTTAACACATCGTCGGCGTTTCCTTTCTGGCAACCAGGAGTATCGAGAATATGGCAGTTGATTCATCATTTTCGGCGCATGCTAATTGTGCCAATTCCGCCAATACCTCCGGAATCTCGACTTGTTTCATCATCAGCCTCTTCTCAATCGAGTGAAATGATGAACTTGGATGATTATAAAGTGAATTTCTGTGCTCATATGTGTTTGCGACCATTTTTATTTAAAATGTTCATTTGTTTAATTTATTCAAACAAAAAGATGTATATCTTTTGCGTGTAGCATTTCCGTTGAACTTGTTTCTCTCAAGCAAACGGAAATTTCCTTCCACTCTGCTCAACTTTGCAGCTCGTCTCTTACAAGGTCAAAATCACGCATTGTATGTGATTTTAATTTTTATTTATTGTCAGCTTTTCCTTCAGGTGAACATTCGTTGTATCGCAGTTGACTTAAAAATCTAGCTGACTATCAACAATCTGACAGTTTCCAACATACTCTATGACACAGGTAAGGCATAGCATACAGTAGCTAACGCAATTCATTCACTAGGCCAATTTCGATGCTGTCGGACGCTCATCCGTTGTAGTTAGAATTGTCTCGGCCGGGAATTTTAAGCTGTAGTATTTCCTTCAGGATCGTGAAATTCATTCGCTACGGCTTCAAAACCTCGCACTGAATGTGATTTTCACTTTTATACCATTGTGTTGTTTGCTGATTGTCCATAATTGTCTACCATGTGTAATAAATAATAATTAAGACGAAGCCAGGTTAGTTCATGAATTGCCTTGCTACCTTAAGGAATGATATGTTTATATTGCAAAAAAAATGTAATCAGAATCCTACCGTTAAACTGCAAATTGATATTACTTCCTCAAATGGCATCGTGTCTATTTTATTATGACAGATCTGCGTTGGCTAGTTAGGACTTCAGGTATTAAGAGATTCCAAATAGGTTCCACCTGAACGAAAGGCTAACTGAAAAGTAAGTTAGCATGACTGCAAATTGCGTGTAGTAAGCGGCACGGTTGGCGCAGTGGATAGCGTCCCAGACTCTGAAGTAAAATTTCTACTGGTTCGAATTCCACCCGCAGAAAATTGTGCACAGTACTTTAAGAATTCTCAATATGGTCAAGACCGGTCTAGCGGAAGAATTGCCTTTACTGCGTGATGTACTGTTTGGTTTATACTGAAAACACATCGTCATAAGCGTGAAATTGGATTTTAAATAAATATATATATATATATATAGTGTTTTATTTGGCTTCAACTATTATATATTGTCAACATAAATTTTATACTGCATTAGGTTGCAAAAGAAATTTATCCAGTAAACCGGCTTCGTTCTTTTGGAGAACTTTTCGAGGACTGTTCAGAATTTGCGGTAGACGGGACACGAATCGGGAAACATTTGCATCCGATTCAGTGATAATCCAATGTGCCACACAAGTTTTAAGTCACATAAAAACTTATAATTTTTCTTAGCCTTTCTTTCAATTGGAACCTTTTTGGAGTTTATTAAAACCTGAAGCTCGGACCACCCACAGCCCGTTATTATACAACAGACACCATAGCATATTAGGAAGTTAAATTGAATTAAATTTCGATGACAGGATTTGGGTTATGTTTATGTTGTCCGTATTAACTGAAGATTTCATCAGGTAACAAAGGAAATTCATACATACATCTAATTTTGCTTTATATATATTTGAAATTTGGTTTGATCCTCGATAGTCAATTTTCCGTCTTGCTCTGATCATGGAAGATCGAAACGTGTCAGTGCGTTGCAGCTGGCGGTAGTTTTGTTATGTTGTTCGATGACTGGTTAAATACAATGGGATTGGTGTTTACTTCAAGCTCGCAAACTTGATTTAAAGAATTGTTACCACCACCCGCGCAATCAATTATTGTTTAAATTGTATTGCCTATATATGTGTATGTGGCGAAAGCTGCAAACAGTTAATGTTCGTGACTGCATAGACATTGTGCAGCTGACAAATCCAGTCAAGTTCAATGTATGCGAGGCTGCTAGAGGTGAGAGCCGTATATCTAGTATTACTTTCTATGTATATGCAATTCCGTTTGATCCTCGCTAGTAAATTTGCCTTTGTACTCTGATGATGATCTTGGAATGTCGAAACGCGTCAGTGCGTGTGACTGGCGGTAGTTTTGCTATACTGTTCGACGACTGGTGAAATACAGTGGGATTGGTGTTTACTTCAAGCTCGCAACCTTGATTTAAATAAATGTTACCACCACCCGCGCAATCACTTAATTTTTTAATTGTATTGTCTATATATATTTGTGTGGCGAAAGCTGCAAACAGTTAATGTTCGCGAACTGTTTCATTTATACTTATTGGTAGATCTCTGAAGCATAATTGTCTTTTCAGTAGGTAAGTGTGTCATGTATCTATGTGTGTGTTTATATGTTTGAATGTGTACACCCATCGAAGTGCAATTATTATGATTTAATAACAAATACTGACGAATCACTAGATAAGCGTATGCCATGCCTGTGGATATGTTTTTGGGTTGAGGAGTATTCAGTTACTGCACGTGTATATTCATCCATATGAAATTAAAATGATTTAAGAACATATGACGATTAACTTAATAATAGTATTTCTCGCCAGTGTGTGTGGGGGGGGGTCGTTTGTTAATAACTGAGAATTAATAAGTTACATTTAATTAACTGCACGTGTATCACTCATCCGAGTGAAACAAAAGTGATAAATGTCAATTCCTCTCCGCCAATGTAAAGCCTAATTTGTCATTTTACTTTCTTTGGTGATGTATTTACGATTGGCATCCTGGTAAAGAATGGGAAACATTTTCACGGTAATTAGTTAATAGTAAAATTTAAAAAATAAGAATAAAACGTTTCACTAGAAATGAAAGTTAAAATAAAAATAGATCATAAGAGAAATTCTATACTTGCCTACTAAAAGAAAGATTATAATAATAGTGCAAGGTAAAGTTGCCTTTTTTAAAAGGTAAGCATTTATTTAAAATTGCTGCACTAAATTGAGTACATAAGTTAATAGGTACAATGGGATAACAAGTAATGTAGGATGAAGTTATAAGATAATCCTAAAATAAATTAAGAGTTATTTAGTTACTCATTTCTCGTCCTCTGTAAGTTTATGATAGTCCAACATTCTTATTTATCGAACACTGCTTGCGCGGGCGGTGATATCAATTCAGGTTTCGTTCTTGATGTAAAATCCTGACCCATTAAGTAAGTACAATTGCCAGTAAAAATATTTTTTTGTATACTGTGCAAAATGCAATTTATTCATTAGAATGGGTTCGTCTTTATTGGGAATTCTTTGCGTATTTGGCCAGAATTTGCCGCAGACAGGGCTTGAACGAGTTTCTGCAACCTTCGCTTAGTGTCATTATTTGTTGCTGTGTTCCAAATCGAACCTAGTGATTTTTCTACGGCTGTTGCATTCATTTTGGCATTTCTCGACTTAATTTCGATGTATTCTCTAATCAATTTTGTCGATCTACTATAACCACAAATTGATATGCGTCTGCAACAATCCAAAATAATTGTGTCCTGCTTCTACTCTTTACCGTGCATGATTTGATCTATCAACATGCTTTTGTTTGCAGGCGGTTCTATGTTCCCCACATGCACGAGGTTACAGTGGTTACATGGAATTTCATCCTCACCTGAGGTATCTAACTGTTTTATGTTCGCCATTTGGTTTGGAAGCTTAGTGCATAGCGTAAGGGATTGTTTTGAAATAGTACCTATGTTGTATTACAATGTTGCTGCTTTTACTTTACTACTTTCTCCTGTGTTGTGCGAGAAACAGGTCTCCATAAATAGTATCTTAATAAAATTAATTTTCTCATGCAAAGAGAGCTACGAAAAACTATTTATAAAGGCGATACAATTTAAACAATAATTGATTGCGCGGGTGGTGGTAACAATTCTTTAAATCAAGTTTGCGAGCTTGAAGTAAACACCAATCGCATTGTGTTTAACCAGTCGTCAAACAACATAACAAAACTACCGCCAGGCGCAACGCACTGACGCGTTTCGACCTTCCATGATCATCAACAGAGTACGACGGCAAACTGACTATCGAGGATCAAACCGCATTGAATATATATGGAAATCAAATTTAGATATGCGGCTTTCACCTCTAGCAGTCTCGCATACATTGAACTTGACTGGAAATATCGGCTGCACAACTTCTATTTAGTCACGGACATTAACTGTTTGCAGCTTTCGCCACATATACATATATAGGCAATACAATTTAACAATGATTGATTGTGCGCAATCAATTCTTTGATTTAAAGCATTTATAAAGGCGTAATGCATGAGTTTATTTACAGTCATCCATACTTTTTCTTTAAGCAAAATTACTTGTATTTCATGCCTTATGCCAGCGAACAATTATGTGAGTATAAATTGACTCAACTTGACAGTAAAACTCCATTTTTTACTGTTTCTTATTTTTTGAGAATATTTCTTCCACCTATGAAGGCAATTTACACAAAAAGAGTTATAATATTACGACTAAAACGGCCAGTGGGCTTTCTCACATGATTTAGTGCTCACCAGCGTTTGATTGTAGACCGTCTAAGAGAAGCATGACGGAATAAATTTAGTCTATGCCCAATGGGAATGGTCGACATTGTGTTCTGTTATAACCCACAGATACTCATGACAGTACAAATAAAAATGATTGAATGATGTATCGGCGGGCGTGCAGAATGAATAGGTCGCCATGTATACTGCGTCTTGCATGCCGGCAAGTGAAAAGTCATGTTACTGCAGTTGAGAATTACAACAATTTCCGAACACCTGTTACTACAGTTAAACCATACACTCTGGCCTTCTTCGATATCAGTTATCACATTTCGCGGTAAGCATGATATCATTCAATTCAATATATTGCAGTTAAATACTGTTTGTTGCGAAGAACTAATATATATGCAAGTATGTATTAGGTTTTGCGAACCTAGTAACAAATTAGTTCAGTTGTGACCAGAAGGATAAACCAAAGGCAGCATGAACGGACAGTATAATCTCATGCACATTCGTTTCGTGCTTACTGGCGACTCATCAGTAGGAGCCGGTATTACGCCCTTTAACCACTATATATTTGGTAGAAGAATGTGGAACAATAGGATGGTACAATCTCCTAGACGAATTTGTAAACCTGTAATAGTGAAGCTAACATAATCTAAAGTCAACGACAATACGACTTCAATGCTAACTCACACTATATAATATATATACCGAGTCTGTAAAGGATACTAACACTATGGCTATTGTGTTAGTAACTGATACCTTTTTTGAAATCGATGAGTACCGGATACTAACACTATGGTTTCCGAGTCGGTACATGATACCAACCTGATGGATATAAATTTATGCTAAAGTTCACCCAAATTGAGAATTACAACAATTTCCGAACACCTGTTACTCCAGTTAAACCATACACTCTGGCCTTCATCGATATCAGTTATCACATTTCGCGGTAAGCATGACATCATTCAATTCAATATATTACAGTTAAATACCGTTTGTTGCGAAGAACTAATATATATGCAAGTATGTATTAGGTTTTGCGAACCTAGTAACAAATTAGTTCAGTTGTGACCAGAAGGGATAAACCAAAGGCAGCATGAACGGAAAGTATAATCTCATGCACATTCGTTTCGTGCTTACTGGCGACTCATCAGTAGGAGCCGGTATTACGCCCTTTAACCACTATATATTTGGTAGAAGAATGTGGAATAATAGGACGGTACAATCTCCTAGACGAATGTGTAAACCTGTAATAGTGAAGCTAACATAATCTAAAGTCAACGACAATACGACTTCAATGCTAACTCACACTATATAATATATATACCGAGTCTGTAAAGGATACTAACACTATGGCCATTGTGTTAGTAACTGATACCTTTTTTGAAATCGATGAGTTCCGGATACTAACACTATGGTTTCCGAGTCGGTACATGATACCAACCTGATGGATATAAATTTATGCTAAAGTTCACCCCAATTGAGAATTACAACAATTTCCGAACACCTGTTACTCCAGTTAAACCATACACTCTGGCCTTCATCGATACCAGTTATCACATTTCGCGGTAAGCATGACATCATTCAATTCAATATATTACAGTTAAATACTGTTTGTTGCAAAGAACTAATATATATGCAAGTATGTATTAGGTT
>JAQBSW010009907.1:0-26615 GCA_029291075.1 Eudiplozoon nipponicum | reverse complement strand
GCAAAATTAAATTAGAAACGGATAAGATGTTTTAATAGGGTAGAAAGTTAAATTAAACGGTTCGTAAAAGAAATTGGACATGTCCTGATAAAGAAAGATACTAGTAATAGTGCAAAGAAAATTGGGCTTTTTAAAAAAAGTAAACCTTCCCATCATGTATAGATAAATGTGTGTTAAAGGCGCTACACTAACAACAGAACGTAATGGAATGGATATAATAAGATTAAAAGAAATCAAGGATGAAATTATAAGACAATCAGATAGTAAATTAGGAGATATTGAATTACTCACCCTCCATAAGTTAATATCCATCCAGTGTTCTTATTCTTTTACTTGAGCGAGTTTCTAAATCAGATTCCTGCAATCTCCTTTACTACCATTATTTAATTCTGTATTCCAAATAGGACCTAGTGATTTTTCTACGGCTGTTTCATTCATGATATCATTGCTCGATTTAATTTCTATGGATTCTCTAATCAATCTAGTCGATCTGCTACGGCCACAAATTAATATACGTCTACACCCATCACAATTAATTGAGTGTCCTGTCTCTACTGTATAGCGTGCAAGGTACGATCTATTAAAATGGCCATACTTGCATGCGGTTTCATGTTCCCATCTTCTTACCCTAACTGGACGCATGGTTTCACCTACATACATCAGGTTACTGTCGTTATATGGAATTTCATATACTCCTGATGTTTCCAATGGTTATATTTTCTTCTTTTGGTTGGGCAGTTTAATACTTAGGGTAACGGTCTGTTTTAAAATAGTACGTATATTGTATTTGATTGCTATCATTTTGATTTTACTACTTAGTTAAGAATCAGGTATTAACATCACTCTCCGATCATCTTTTGTTTTACCTGATTTGACGTACTTCCAGTCATGATTAAATCCAAAAAACGGGAACACATACACACATGCATGATGTACGCTTATCTAGTGAGTTGTCAGTAATTTGTCATTAAATCACTGTAATCTCATTGTGAAGAGTGTATACATGCAGACATATACACAAACCAATTCAACATACACTTTCTTAGAATTAAAAAAAACGTTATGATTTAAGATTTAACAACAAGTATAAATGGGGCACTTTAAACTAATATTTCAACTTGACATATTGATTGTCAACTTGGTGGGTGATGTGTTTGCCTTTGAAAAAGATCTCCATACTCGGAGGTCGAAATATTTGGAAAAATAATGATGACGGCGGATTCAAACATTTCGGTACGCAATAAGAAAACCACGTTTTTAAGATTGCTTTTAAAGTTACCTTTGGCAATCAAATATAATTTGACAATCATTAGTGAAATGACCATCATCAGTCAGGCGAGCGTATGGTCGTCTGCAGACCACAACTAAAATCGATGTTTGAAGTTGAAAAGATAAAATATCATTTATTTTATTGTTTTTAATTGTGCGTAGCAATTTTTCGTGGAAATCAAATCTACAGTAAATGAGAACACCTCCACCACGTTCATTCATTGATTTATCTCCACGGAATATTACGCCTCATAGTGTTTTAAAATCATGATCATTCATGTCATCGTGTAACCGTGTTTCAACCAATGTTATGAAATCAAATATGCTGTTGGTCATAAATTTATTTAATATGTGTTTTTTTATTTTTTATACTTCCAAAATTTACACACGTATCCGCCAGTGTGGTTTGATCTAGTGGGCAAGTCGGCTGGGTTTTTTAAATATCTCCCTGTCTTATTCTCTTATAATTCCAATTTATTCCAATCTGTTGACATTTGCTAGGAAGGTTGTTGTAAAACCCTAGTTCTTGGGTCGCTTTACGATACTGCTGTTACTTATTCGACGCAAGTGTTCGTTATCACTTTTGGCATTGTCCTAGCTATCTCGACGTCTTATATCCTGCCTTTGATTAAAATATTTACAGCGGTTTTGGCTCTCTTTACTTCAGCCAGCATTTTCTTAAGAAACGTTTTGTGTCGTCCGATGAATCCTTTTAATTTGCTCCATTTTCATTTCATCTATTTCAGCGTCCTTTCTCAGGTTGAGCGCCTAACTTCTAAGACCCAGATGCCACTTCTTTTATCAAATAATTTAAAATTCCCTCTGATTTAAACCTCTGGATTATTTTAATTCCTAATTAAATCTGGCAATTAAATACAGGTCTGCAAACCCTTTCTCATTTTACCAAACTTCGTTTTCATTTCTGATTGCAATTTATCATTTTGTACCCCAAGTTCATTTATGCACAATCCCGCTGTATTCAATTTCTCTTTCCAATTTTTTTTATATTCAACTCCATATGGTCATATTCTGTAGCTATATTTCATGTTTTCATTTGAAGCACCGCGATTCAACTCGCGATTACTGAACTATTTGATGACGGATTAATATTAAAACGCACGCGTGCCCCATCTAACTTGATCCATCGCCTCGTTTCTTATGCCAGATGCATTGAAGGTATATTTCTAATGTGTGAATGTCGTAGTTTTGCGGATGATCTTTTTTAGAATAATGATATGTGACATCATGGGATATTTTTTTTGGTTAAATGGTTATAAGTTACTTATTAAAATCTCTTAAGAATGTTACATTCGATTGGTATTAAAAGACGTTCATACCATCGTTGTCCAAATGTACAGTTTACTTCAAAATGTCAGCTGTAAAGTCAGATCCATGGTTTTTGTATCAATTCCCTTTTAGCCCATTTGTACGCCAACGCTCGATTTGTAGGTTAAGTAGGAAAAGGAAATTAACGATGAAATGTGAACCAATAACCAATTTGTATAGAGAACTATAGAGTTTCCAATGAGTAAAATATTTTGCGGCGAAGGAGAAAAGCTATACACCTGAAATTTGGAGCATTCCATCTTTACTGGCTGTAGTCGCGTCTGAGATTGATATGAGGACAAGCTTGCAGCAAAGATACGTGTAACTAATCTATGTTTTGCTATCTATTTCAAGAAGTTGCTGAGTAGGTAGTCACCCTATAAATCGTAAGATACAAATCTGCCGGCTAGTTACGTAGCGCCAGTCAATTCCTTCATGATGGACAAGGTCACATGTTCCTTGTTTTGACTATTTATAAGGCACTATACTAAACAATATATAATGTATATCATTTGCAATATCATAGCAATTATACTGCAAGTTTATGTTTCTATCCCAGAAGGACGTTTTCGTCCAACACATAACACACACGTAGAGGATCGTAGATTATACACTTTTTGCACTCCACTGATTAACCTTTAGAGAGAAACCCTATAAGTCATATGCTTTTAGTTAAACTTAAAAGAATTAAATTATCAGACCTTAATTTTGCACTTGCTTTAAAGGTATTGGCTCGTTTTTGGAATACTTATCAATAAATTTCATTTTGGTGCGCCTGCGCGTCAACTTACAGATTTTTTCACTGGAATGACCAATAATAGCAAGATTTGTATGAGCCGGAACATGTTCACTTATTGTTATGTATAAGTTGTCCTAACAACTGTCAATACGCCCACGTAGTCAAGAGCTTGTATTAAATGTGTTTAACATTTTGAAAGATACAGGCGTTGTGCTACTGCTTAGTGCCGCATCGCGTGCTTGCTTGTAAAAAATATGTGTAGGTCGGTAAAGAAAGATGAAAATTGTGCACATTTAACTGCTCCAAGTCATCATAGATATGCAAGTTTTCATCGTTTCCCAAAATCACAAAAATAATTTAATTTGAGAGATTCAAAATAAATTTTTACGCAAGTAAAGGAAGACGATTTAACAAATCCAGAAAGAGTGGAAGAGAACACTTATTTTTTCCAAACGTACAATTATTAGGAATAATTTCATCTGAAAGATGGTGCCAGACGTCAGTGGATGAGGCAACAATGTGTGAAGTAAATGAGCTGTTAACTTTTATTTAACGGGCATTTTTCAAACATTCAATTAAAAATTGGCGCGAGCATATCGCTCTTTCATTGCTCAATAGAAAACAGTCCGGGCATTAAAATTTTCAAGCAACTAATCATTTTTGAATAAAAAATCGAAGATTGCGCAATGGGAGGTAACAGTATTTTTAAAATTAAGTTTGCCAGCTTGAGGTAACACCAGTCGCATTGTACTTAATCAGTCGTTGAACAACATAGAAAAGAATAACATCAGTCATGCGTACTGACGCGTTCCAACCTTCCATGATAATAATCAGAGTACGTCGACAAATTAATTAGCGATTGTCAAAATGCATTGTATATATATCGAAAGCAAAATTAGATATACGGTACTCACCTCATGCTATCTCGCATAAATTTTACCAGTCTGGAATTTGCAGCTGTACAGAGTCTACGATGTTTCTAACATTAATTTTTTGCAGCTTTCGATATATATATATATATATATATATATATATATTTTTTTATCACTCCTGAAATGTTTTTATGACGAGTGTTTCTGAATTATTGGTCATCCCCTCCAGAATGGTGAGGGCCATCTCAGTTACGTCGTTTTGCATTGAATGCGTAAAAAGATTATTTATCGCATGCAATTGATAAATTATTATTCAGCCACTGTGGTCTCAATTAGTAAGATGAAAACAACAGTTATGAAAATGCACAGTCTGAAGTATAAATATTATGGCTAGAGGAAATAACGCGCTTGCTTCATTAGTTTCGTTTGTTAAACTTGTGAGGTATATTGCAACTGATGAAGGCTATCGGAAATATATTGAGAAAGAAAACTACTGGAACAATAAATCCTGCGTTAGACAAAACGCAACTTAGGTAATTTCAATTAATCAGATTCGCAAAAACAAATTTCATTCATACGCATATACTCTTACTAATCATACCCAAAATGAAAAAGAATTAAAACCAATGCATACTAGCGGCCAACCACATTATCAAATGAAAACACTGGATATATAGACATGAAATATTGTAAAAGGAAATTTAGCAGTCTCTAAATTATTGGTCATTTTCCACTTTATTATTAAAGTGTCTTTTATTATATTATATTATTATAGAGCTAAAGTTACAAGTTACTATTGTTCATACATATCTCCAATTTGTGACGTATTAATATTGACAAAGAAACATGTTATTTTGAGAAGGAAAACATCACGAAAACTGGCACAAGGAGAAGACTTTCTCTGCTTTCATACTGGAATCTTAATTTCTATAAAAATATTATCTGAAGCGCATTTAACCCAAAAAAATGCCGATAAATTTGTAGAAATTGAAATGCTCAGATAAGACTGCGAGAAAACAATCTTTTTCGCAACAAGGAAAAAGGAATTATATATTAAATTATGCATGAAGTTTAGAGAGCCTTGAATAGGTAAAAAATTTGGATAACACGGACATCCTAAGATGATTAAATTTCACATTACAATTTCAGTGTCGTATCGCATGCATAATTCATAACGGTTGTTTGATATTGCAATAAATAAACGGCTTCACTTAAAATACACAAATGAATTTTTTGCAACCAAACCATCAAATACTGAACATTTATATTTAAACACACACGCACCCACTAACACACAAACACACACACACACACACATATATATATATATATATATATATATATATATATATATATATATATATATAGTGATAAAATTTCTTTAAATCACGTTTCGAATAGAGCAACGAAGTGTTTTCTGTTCTCCGATAAATATGTATCAAGATTGTTCACGTCATTGGTATTTTGCTGTATGAATGTTAAAGCATTGGCTTAAAATTTCGTGCTCATTGAGTTTTACCGACAAACTGTTTGTTGAAAATTTGCTAAATAGCATTTAAACTGATAACGGGTAAAATTGTATTGGTTTGCTACACCTATGAGCTGCAAACAAGAAGCGTACTTAATCCCGATTCAACGCCTAAAACCTTAATATAAATAATCCTCTTCAATTAACACGATGAAATATTTACACCATTGAATGCGAGTCTTATATGAAAATCTTGAATTGCATAAGTAAAAGGTGTTCTGATATAATTGAAATTCTCAAGTTTCATGAACTTAATTATACACTGAAATAAACTGTCTTGGTACCACGTACAGACTCGGCAACTATAGTGTTGGTATCTTGTAACGTTTCGGTACCATATTGTTAGTATCAGGTGGTGACACAATAGCTCCAATGTTGGTAGTATTTTCAGACTCGATATATATAATATTTATAGCGAATCGGCTTTAAAGTTGCATTTTCGGAGTCCTTATATGAAGTTAGCCTTACTACTGCAGGTTCGCCCATTCGTATAGAAGATTGTACCGTCCAATATTCTCAAATTCCTCGCCCAAATATAAATCGAGGAAGGGGTGTTTGACTGAAATTAAGCAAACTTCGTATAAAGACTTCGATAATGCGTCATCAAAGGCAATTCACTATATCGATTTAAGTTAGATAAAACATGCGTTCGTAATGATTTGTTAAACTGACGTGAAACACCAAGTATGCAGCAATTTATAAGTAATAACGCAACTAGTTACAAGTTGAACAATAATTGATTGCGCGTGTGGTGGTTACAATTCTTTAAATTAAGTTTGCGAGCTTGAATTAAACTCCAATCCAATTGTATTTAACTATTCATCAGACAGCATAACAAAATTACCGCCAATCGCAATGCACTGACGCGTATCGACCTTCCATGATCATCATCAGAGTACGACGGCAAACTGACTAGCGAGGATCAAACCGCATTGCATATATATGGAGAGGAATATTAATTATGCATCTCTCACCTCTAGTAGCCTTGCATACATTGCACGTGAGTGAAAATGTCGGCTGCACAATTTCTATGCGGTCACGAATATTACATGTTTGTAGCTTTCATAGCACACACATATATAGGCAATACAATTAAACAATAATTGATTGCGCGGGTAGTAGTAACAATTCTTTAAATCAACCAATTATGATTTTATTTTATTGTCTATATATATTTGTGTGGCGAAAGTTACAAAATGCTAATGTTTGTGACTGCAAAGAAATTTTGCAGCCGATATTTCCAGTCACGTTAAATTTTATTGCACATCTGTTTGTTGAAGTTTCTGTAAATATTCTTTTAAAATTATTTGGTGCAAATTTTATTGGTCTTCTATTTTTACGAACTAGGACTAGGAATTTAAATTTATTCTAATTTAACATCTAAAATTAAAGTAAATTAATGCGAGTGATATATGAATGCATTGAACACCTTTAATATGGTATTTCACAATCAACCAAGAAACACTTCGCCCTTCTCTAATGTGAGTCATGATGTCAGACTACCGAATGCGCTACTTATTGGCCAGGGAGTTTTCCAACAATGAAATGTATTTCATAGAAATCCACCTTACTGCAATTTCGTACCCCGATGCTGTTGTACCTGCATATGTTCTATTTGAAACAATTTCCGTGTGGACTAGACTAAATTCTACTTTTTCTCCGCTCCTTTCTCTTTTGACAAACAAGCCTAGATTTGTCATTTGATGCTTTCTCATCTTTAGAATATATTTTTTCATTCCTCTACATTTCATATCTTGCGAGCGTAAATTTAAGACATTTATATATATATATATATATATATATATATATATATATATATATATATATATATATATTGCGATCATTTTTTGCACGGCACTGATGATATTTTTCAGAATAGTTATGAATAGTTATTCATTAGATACATTCGAAGAATAAATCAAACGCTCAATTGAGACTAGGAACGAAGGTGAAATAGAAAAAAGTCCTTTAATGTACATGCACCGCCGTCCAGTTTTCGTTCATTACTCGAACGTACTTTTTCTGCTTGCATACAACGCACTGCAATCTGTTTAACCACATCGCTACATTCATTCTAACCTGTTTGATGAAAGCACGGAAAACGTGCTCAGGCAAAGAGCTTGAACAAAATTAATGCATTTTAATTAATAGACGCTCTCATATTTCTTTCTCTCTCTCCCCTTTCGAAAATATATAAGTATCATCATTTGGAGTAACTTAGGAAAACACAGCAAAATTAAACTTCCAGTGCCTAATTAAATCTCTCTTTTATATTTGCTCATGAGAATGACACTAAACAATTTCTAATAGTTTTCAATTATAAGAATATTCAAGAAGCTATTTTAATAAATAGTATTTTCTACCTGAATTCCTGTTGCAGTTAACCATTAATCGATATTAATCAACGTTAACTTGTTAAAAGCTTTTGTAAAATCGCGACGTATATTAGAAACGAATTTTATTTAGTAGGAAGTATTGCAAAATTATTTTAAAATTTTACCTGATTACTAGTTGTTAAAATGACAATCAAAATTTAGTTATAAGCAAAACACTCTGGAGACATCTGATGGCTGTAAGTCCACTCCGAATAAAATCAATTTAACGTAAAATTCTGCTGTTGGTTTCCATGAAGCCCACGTAAAATGAAACTAAAATCAGGAAATTTTAAGAAGAGAATTAGGTTTAGCGAGAATTAAATTTATTAATATTAAAACCATTTTGACAATTGTGAGAATATAATAATATGATTTTGAATTGTTAATAAACATAACGGATACATTATTTTCCTTATCTATTCTTCATTGCAAATAAAGGAGTCATGCCAATATATATTCCTCGGTTGTTCATTTATCTTTCTGATCGATTAAAACAAATTCTCTGTTAGTTTAAACAAATTCAGCATCAAAGATAGCAAATGCCAGTTAACAGAATTTTTGATGGAATAAGCGCTTGGATAGAAATTTAAAAAAAACTATTTTTCAGCATATATCGTATTTGCTAGTTGATTTGAAACATTCATACACAACACCTATACATCACTTTCAAATTAGGTTATTGTTCACTTTTAGCATTCAAAGAATATTTTTGTATGTTGTATCTCATTATATTTAAATAACCCTATTAGGAAATCTACATTCATAATAACAGAACCATGTGCAAAATTAAAGATAAATTTTGTCAGACAAAAGAAATATTTGGTTCTCTTTTTTTCTCAAGTATAGATAGAACCCTTTCCATGTGCAAAAGAAAAATAAATTTTATCCGACAAGGCAAACGTTTCTTCTTTTCAAATACATTCAAATGAACATATCTTTAAATATAAATTAAAAGGCAAAACAAAATAGAAAAAAATGTAAACAATGAGAGAGTGTGAAATAAGAGAACAACCAATAAATTTCGTGCATCACCTCCAATTCAATCTCAATGCCTGAACATGCTTCTTCTTCTATGAATCTTAGATGTACTTCAAAAGAATGATACTAATGATTAATTTATTGGAGCAATTAACCATAAACCGACCTGGTCTGCACAGTATTTACATTAGAATAGCTTTGTGCCGTTTTAATATAAGTTATCAACAGTTAGTGGCTTTTTCAAGAATTGAGAGAATGTTTAGTTCAAATTCAAAGAACGAAGAATATACTTAAGCAATAAACGATCTAATGTTTAATAATTTCCTCGACAATTAAATCAATTATTACAATGGGAAGACGTATTTCTGAATAGAAAATAAAGCAGTCTCCTGGAACCATTGTGCAAATTACTGGGAAATTATTCGGTTGCCAATTCTTATGATTTCGTAAACAGAATTTAAGAGATAAAGGAAAAAACGTATGTTCTCCAGAAGTAGCATTTAAAATAATTACTAAATGCAATAACAGAAGGGAGATAGACACATACGAAGCTTTATGGCTAAACAAATTTCAGCGGCATTTATGCAAGAAAAATAAGCATGTTCAGCTTGAACTGGAGATGATTGGTTGTTCGCTTATTTCACGTTCTCTCTATATTTACATTTTTCTTTTTTGTTTGCTTTTCAATCATATATAAATACACATTCATTTGTAGATACTTGGGAAAAATATTAGAAAGAAACGGTTCTTGTATGTCATAAAATTTCTTTTTCTTTTTGCACTTATATATATATATATATATAAATATGAAAACCAGAATAGAAAATATGAATGTGGAGTGTGTGAAATAAGAGAAAATTCTTCATAATTTTATGTGAATTTCTAGTGTGCACGCTTTGTATCTAACCAGTCGCACAGAACAAAACGCATCAGTAAAGCATAAGTACTGACACGTTTTGACCTTCAATGTTCATCATCAGACCTCCAGGATAAACTGACAAGCAGAGATCAAAATTCATTGCATATTTGAAGCATAGAACATTAGATATGCGGCTCCCACGGCTGGTAGTCTTCAACAAATTGAATGTGACTGGAGATGCCGGCTGCAAGATATGCGTTCAGCCACGAACATTACACGTTTTCAGCTTACACCACGAGTAAATATGTTTCATAATGAAACCATTTTTAATGTCACTGCTGGTGATAAATTTTATTTATACCACGCTTTAGAGCATGAGATAATCACAAATTCCAGTTTATCTTAAAAACCAAACGTAATAGAAAGTTAACATTGAAAAACGTTTTTGAACCTCCCTGGTCATCATCAGATCACGAAAAAAAATTAACTAATAAGATTCAAAACTGGCGAAAGCTGAAAGAATAATGTATTGTGCAGTTGGTATTTTTTATCATGTACATTGTATACGAGACATCAGAACGAAGAAACATTTCTTTCAAATATCTACTAACGAATATATCTTTATATATAAAATGGAAAGCAAATCAAAATAGAAATATGTGAACATAGAGAGAGTGTGCAAAACGGAAATCAATCAATTGTTTATCCATAAGGCTTCGTACATGGCTAGCTCCCTTTATATTTGAATTTAGTAATTACTTAGAATGCTACGTCTGGGGAACATACGTGCGATGTTTCGATGATGTGTCGTGCAATAGATGTGCAATAAATGAAAGTTTCACATGTATCATATCCTATTACAAATAGATACATATTTATTAAATCCTCCTTGATGAGTTTTTCGTCGTACGTGATTTCTCACCACATGTAATCAAAACATACTTGTACCAGTGTCTCATTGTAGCTCTTCACTATTTGGTGTCTGGTTATGTTCATTTCAATTGTTGCTTATCTTAAGCACGACAACATGTTGTAATTATTTTAAACACCCTTTACTGAATGGGCAATTTTTTATTGCTTTGCTCCGGTCATACCTACTAGAAAAGAATTATTCTGGTCATTAGCTCTTCAGACAGAAGTTGAGCCATAACTTAGGATATAAAAATTTGCTCAAATCTTAAATGTATTCATAAGTTTATGGTGTGTATATGAGAATGTGATCATGTTTTCTTTGGTGCAAATAAGTATGCATACATTTTGGTTATGGTGCAATGAACTAGGATGAAACTAAATTTTGGAATAAATAGGTTTATTAAAGAATTTAAACATCAACTCTGGAGACCGGAATTTACATTTGGTTTGACGGATAATGTGCTTATATGATTCGATACACTTAACTGGTGGCACTGCAGTGTCGTTAGTGTCTTCTACGAGTCATTCAACATGGAGAGGCCAGTTCAGCATAGTCTCAATCCCAACTATCTATAGGCGATCTTGAGTTAAACTGCAGCTCACGCATAAATAAGAATATTATGGTTATGCGGAAAAGACGCATAAATTAATATTGTAACCGTCAATCCATACTACACTAATATATCGTTCTAATTCAAATAATACTCTGTCTTTAATAATATCTATTGATTTTTGTTGCAAATAATAACAAATATCAAGAATAATTTTGAAAAGGATTACTGGAGTAATCTGTTGTTAGTTATTTGGGTAGTCATCATTTATAATCAAATTACTGTTTAAGGATCAAGAATTTCGTAAATATTCAAAAAGACGGAACTAATATATATTTCAAGTGTGAAACTTTATTTGAATATATAACTCGTGCAAGTTTGTGAAATTTTGGAATAAGAACGTCGCCTCCAATGCAATACTGTCATATAGAACGTTGTTTAGTTAACATTCAGTTAAAGAAAAAATGAATATGAACAAGAATAATTTAAAAACGATACCTAGATATAAAGTTGACGACATTTTTCCGGTATGATATTTGACTTACATTTCTCTTTAAACCACTGGACAGGTTGACTCGCATTCCGCTTTCGTCTGAAAATTGTTTGCATTTCCCCCACAGCCTCCATAAATGAATTGTGTGCATTTTTTCCCATCAAAATAGAATCGAGGAAAACTCGCTCTGCACATACCGACCATTTTGGGCAGTTGACAAGTTGATAGTGGACTTGCAGTTGCTATCGTTAGTGTTAAGCGAACGTGATATACGAAAAATGAAGACAGTAAGAAAATGAAAATATAAAAATATCATTCTTTTGTCGTGCAAAATACACAATTTGTAGATTTATGAAATAATCAATATCATATATATATATATATATATATATATATATATATATATATATATATATATATATATATATATATGTATATAACCGGTTTATATCAAGAAAACTTAACGACACTTTTCAATCTTCGTTTATATATATCCTGGGTTACAATTTGATTAAGTGGGTGGCAAATAGTCTGATTTTCAGCTTCGCTTGTATTTCGTGTTGGTTTTTTAATAACGGGTTAGGCTGGGAGTGCATATGCTTTTGTAACTGTGTGCGCCTCTGCGTACCTTTCTCATTGTATTACAGAGTGAAATATGAGATCCTGTTATTCTTGTACTCATGCTTACCACTGTTAATGTTGGTGTTTCTGTCATTTGCGCAGCTGATTTTACTTCCGTTTTTCACCAATGCGATCGAATGCCTGTTGATGCTTATCTAGTGGGTGGTTAGATTTTCATGGAACGAAGAACGTTATTGTTGATTCAGTGAACATTAGTTGCGCGGGTGCCGATAACCATTAAATTAATCAAGTTTGCGATACTGATATAAACATCTGACCCATTATTTTCATACTTTTGTCAGTATAATCCAAGTTTTGATTAGTGTAGGAAAGGCTATAATCCTGTAGACCGGTTTCGTTCTTATTGGGAACTCATCTCGTACTGAGCGCATCTGCTCCGGAATCGATTGTTCTATCCACCGAGCCAGATTGGCAATGGTTAGTTGGAACTTGAAATCTTAATGAATGTTGTTACTTTTTGTGATTTGTGAACGCACTTATAAACTATTATTTTAATTTAACTACTTAAAGTTTAAGCTGCATGCTTATTATTTAACATCAACGGCTTCAAATATGTACAGAATATTTTCCGATATTGTTTTTCGTACAATCATAACAGTCATTAAATTGTCCATGTTTCCTATTTCGAATATATTCTTTGAAATGACCAGAATTCCTGACGGTGCCACGTCTTTTGAAATCAATTTCGTCTGTAAATAATGTTAGATTTTTTGGATGAATTGCTTCGCCTATATCTAATACATGTGTTTCCGGTCAGGCATACGAATTTGTACACTATGAAGGAGTTGTAAATTAATTTTGGTATCCAACATTATGCTTCCGGGTTTGCTGAAGATCATGTTGTATACAAATTAAGTAAATTTTCCCTCGTAATTTAATTTAACCATCTTTAATTTTTTGCGTCAAGTAGGTTTCTCTAAATGCCAATTTTAGGAAACCAGTTCTGTTGAAATACTCTGGAACATGAATCAGACGTTTTCTAATATTTACATCTACAAACTGCTCCAGGTTTTCGTCTATTTGGAAAGTTTTTTAGGTAGCAAAATTAATCTTCGATTGTGTTTTAAGGTTAGACTATCCTGATTCAGCTTGCTAGATTGATAAATAGGCTGCTTTTGTTCAACATAAATTTAAAAAAATATCCTGCATAAATTAATTAGAATTAGCTGGCATCGTCAGGAAAATCAGCCAATTCGATGCATATAATTTGAACAGAGATCAAAATAAATTTAATATGTTTCATATTTCTACACAAATTAAAGGTTGTAAAATTATCATAAATACACTAATCACTTTATTTTAATCAAAATGAACTCGCCCTTAACATTCAAATGCTCCACGAACATCATGTTAAACCCAACTGGCCATGAAACACTTAGACCAACAATCATTTTCATGTATCTGGGCAAATGCGAAAATCCATTAGACATGCATCAATGAATTTGAACAAGGAAATGGGCGATTTTCAGGGAAATCTACAAACAATGCACTGCTTCCAGGAAGAAAGATTTAACCTCATTAACGTTGCACCATGAATGACGACATACTGGGAAAAACCATTTGTCCACGAAATAGCCCACAATACGAAAGCCCGCTTTCTCGTGTTTGTTGTACTAGTGACGCCAAAGCAACATATTTGTTACTACCACCAGGCAGATCAATGAATATTGGTCAAACAAACACAGGAATGAGCTAAACATTTTCCATTCGAAACCCAACTATAAATATATATATATAAGAAACATTAAATCTAATCCTATGAAGAATAATGTTTGTTTGTGAGCTTCGTATGAACACTAATTTATTTCTATTTAATCAATCACCGAACATGGTGCACAAATTCGTATGCCTGTGCGGAAGCACATGTATTAGATATAGGCAAAGCAATTCAATCAAAGAATCTAACATTATTTACAGAAGAAATTGATTTGAAAAAAGACGTGGCACCGTGAGGACTTCTGATCATTCCCGAGAATATATTCGAAATAGGAAGCATGGACAATTTAATGACTGTTATGATTGTACAAAAAACAATATCGGAAAATATTCTGTACATATTTGTAGCCATTGATGTTAAATAATAAGCACGCAGCTTCAACTTTAAGTAGTTAGATTAAAATAATAGTTTATAAGTGCGTTCACAAATCACACAAAGTTACAACATTCTTTTAGATTTCAAGTTCCAACTAACCATTGCCAATCTGGCTCGGTGGATAGAACAATCGATTCCGGAGCAGATGCGCCCAATACGAGATAAGTTCTCAATAAGAACGAAACCGGTCTACAGGATTATAGCCTTTCCTACACTTATCAAAACTTGGATTATACTGACAAAAGTATGAAAATAATGGGTCAGTTATTAATATCAATATCGCAAACTTGATAAATTTAATGGTTATTGGCACCCGCGCAAATAATGTTCACTGAATCAGCAATAATGTTCTTCGTTCCCGGAAAACTTGACCACCCATTGGATAAGCATAAACAAGCATTCGATCGCATTGGTGAAAAACTGAAATAAAATCAACTGCGCAAATGACAGCAACACCATCATTAACTATGGGAAACATGAGTACGAGAATAACAGGATCCCATACATCACTCTGTAATACAACGAGAAAAGTACGCAGGTGCGCACACAGTTACAAAAGCATATGCACTCCCAGATCAACCCGTAATAACAAAACCAACACGAAATAGAAGTGAAGCTGAAAAGTAGACTAGTTGCCACCCACTTAATCAAATTGTAACCCAAGATGTATATAAACGATAATTGAAAAGTGTCGTTAAGTTTTCTTGATATAAACTGGTTATATATATATATATATATATACATATATATATATATATATAGTATGTATAGGCAAAACTGGTTAAATACAATGGGATTGGTGTTTACTTCAAGCACGCAAACTTGATTTAAAGAAACGAAGGATATGGTTGAAGGTGCCTACATATTGTATGTAAAAGCTCCACATGGAATCTGATCGAAAGTTCATGCTAACAAGTACACCATATAACGATTGTTATGAATTCATATTAAAGAAAGTTGCCACGTGGATTGGGAACAAAAGTTAACTGTCTAAAGTTCTTTCTGTGAATAATCAAGACTACAAGTATACTGTAATCATTCTTTAAATCAAGTTTGCGAGCTTGAAGTAAACACCAATCCCATTGTATTTAACCAGTCGTCGAACAACATAACAAAACTACCGCCAGCCGCAACGCACTGACGCGTTTCGACCTTCCTTGATCCTCATCAGAGTACGACGGCAAACTGACTATCGAGGATCAAACCGCATTGAATATACATGGAAATCAAATTTAGATATGCGGCTCTCACCTCTAGCAATCTTGCATACATTGAACTTGACTGGAAATGTCGGCTGCACAATTTCTATGCAGTCACGAACATTAACTGTTTGCAGCTTTCGCCACATATTCATATATAGGCAATACAATTTAAACAATAATTGATTGCGCGGGTGGTGGTAATAATTCTTTAAATCAAGTTTGCGAGCTTGAAGTAAACACCAATCCCATTGTATTTAACCAGTCAACGAACAACATACCAAAACTATCGCCAACCGCAACGCACTGACGCGTTTCGACCTTCCATGATCATCATCAGAGTACGACGGCAAACTGACTATCGAGGATCTAACCGCATTGAATATATATGGAAATCAAATTTAGATATGCGGCTCTCACCTCTAGCAGTCTCGCATACATTGAACTTGACTGAAAATGTCGGCTGCACAATTTCTATGCAGTCACGAACATAAACTGTTTGTAGCTTTCGCCACATAAACATATATAGGCAATACAATTTAACAATAATTGTTTGCGCGGGTGGTGGTAACAATCCTTTAAATCAAGTTTGCTAGCTTGAAGTAAACACCAATCCCATTGTATTTAACCTGTCGTCGAACAACATAACAAAACTACCGCCAGCCGTAGGAGCAGCATATCTAATTTTCTATGCTTCAAATATGCAATGAATTTTGATCTCTGCTTGTCAGTTTATCCTGGAGGTCTGATGATGAACATTGAAGGTCAAAACGTGTCAGTACTTATGCTTTACTGATGCGTTTTGTTCTGTGCGACTGGTTAGATACAAAGCGTGCACACTAGAAATTCACATAAAATTATGAAGAATTTTCTCTTATTTCACACACTCCACATTCATATTTTCTATTCTGGTTTTCATATTTATATATATATGTGCAAAAAGAAAAAGAAATTTTATGACATACAAGAACCGTTTCTTTCTAATATTTTCCCAAGTATCTACAAATGAATGTGTATTTATATATGATTGAAAAGCAAACAAAAAAGAAAAATGTAAATATAGAGAGAACGTGAAATAAGCGAACAACCAATCATCTCCAGTTCAAGCTGAACATGCTTATTTTTCTTGCATAAATGCCGCTGAAATTTGTTTAGCCATAAAGCTTCGTATGTGTCTATCTCCCTTCTGTTATTGCATTTAATAATTATTTTAAATGCTACTTCTGGAGAACATACGTTTTTTTCCTTTATCTCTTAAATTTTGTTTACAAAATCATAAGAATCGGCAACCGAATAATTTCTCAGTAATTTGCACAATGGTTCCAGGAGACTGCTTTATTTTCTATTCAGAAATACGTCTTTTTCTGTTGACTTCCCATTGTAATAATTGATTTAATTGTCGAGGAAATTATAAAACATTAGATCGTTTATTGCTTAAGTATATTCGTCGTTCTTTGAATTTGAACTAAACATTCTCTCAATTCTTGAAAAAAGCCACTAACTGTTGATAACTTATATTAAAACGGCACAAAGCTATTCTAATGTAAATACTGTGCAGACCAGGTCGGTTTATGGTTAATTGCTCCAATAAATTAATCATTAGTATCATTCTTTTGAAGTACATCTAAGATTTATAGAAGAAGAAGCATGTTCAGGCATTGAGCTTGAACTGGAGGTGATGCACGCAATTTATTGGTTGTTCTCTTATTTCACACACTCTCTATGTTTACAGAATCATTTGCCACAGAAATTGATTAACTAAGGCTTGCTACCGTCAGGAAAGTCAGCAATTTCCGATTATATATTGGTAATGGGGCACTCTGTCAATGCGACCAATTTCACAATTCTACATAAAGCGAAATCAGAAAAATTATTATTTAACTATGAAGCCCTCTACATAAAACAACAATCACCTGACCTTAATATTCAAAAGTTTCATCAACATGATATTCTAATCGACTGGCCAAGAATAACAAAATTCAACAACAATCTACTAGTATCCAGTCAAGAACAAACAGGCCCTCGACTAGAATCAACAAACATACAATCGGATTGGCAACAAACTGAAGTGGAAATAACAGAGGCGCATACGATGACAGACGTCTCCAAACAATGTGAGCGTTTAACACTGCATTCCACACTGGCGTTGTTACCATGTGAAGACGACAACTTTGTGCAACAAGGTGAAACGATCAACTATACTGGGAAAAATAGCACTTGTATATGTAACAGTGAACAATGCGCACAGATGGTTAATTCTCAAGCTATCAAAACAACAATGACCAGATCTCAGACATCACTTTGCAATACTGCGAGAATGACCTTTACATGCAAACACGCATACACACAAACACAAACGCATACACACTCACTAACTAGCCAAAACAAGAAACAGCAGTAAAAACGAATCAGATTTGTTACCACTAGCACAACACCTAATACAAAATTGCATACATATTAGTTCTCTGCACCAAACGGTATCTAGCTATTCTATATCTAATTGGATGATTTCATTATTACCGCGTAAAGTGATAACTGATATCGATCAAGGCCAGAGAATATGGATTTGCTAGAGTAACAAGAGTTCAGAATTAGTTTTATTTCTCAATTATGATGAACTTTAGCATACCACGAAGTCCATTGTGTTGATATCATGTATCGATTCGGCAATCGTAGTGCTGATAACATGGACCTATTTGACAGACAAAATGTTGGTATCATGTCCTGAAAAAATAGCCAGAAGTTTGGTACTGTGCCCAAACACGATATATATATATATATATATATATATATATATATATACTATAGTACATTCATACATATACGAATACACAGTTACATTAATACATGCATAAACAACTGTTAACTTGCATTCATACCTGCAAGCATTTATACCTACAGACATAGATTAACACCTACGTACGTACATACCAGAATTCAAGAATACATAAATGCACTGAAAAGGAAATTTGTATATTTGTAGATAAATGTTAAACAGAAAAACTATTCTCCAGCAGTTGCAAACACCGATGCATGCATGGAAGTACTAATAGTATTTCGAAAATTGAGATGACAGCAGACTTCCAATTATTCACATGAGTCAACTCCAATGTATCAACCAGGCCAGCAACATATATTTAATCTTCGGTATGCACTTTTCGCGCAGCTCTAATCTTTTGGTAAATTTGTTCTTTGAAAATGTTAAACAGTGTATAGTTGTCCATGATTCCGCTTTTGAAAATTATACTTTACTTTGTAAATAAAGACAAATGTATGTATATAATTGGACTGGTGTTTATATCAAGATTGCAATCTTGATTTAAGTTCCAGTTGAATATGAGTCTGGAAAAATATGATTTTCATATTTATTGTACCTTTCAAAATATGTTTTCGCGATCCCTAAGGCAGAGGTAATAAATGTTGTATACAAATATATATATATATATATATATATATATACATATATATATATATATATATATATATATTTGTCTTAAATTTACGCTCGCAAAATATGAATTGTGGAGGAATGAAAAAATATATTCTAAAGAATAAGAAAGCATCAAATGACAAATCGAGGCTTGTTTTTCAAAAGAGAAAGGAGCGAAGAAAAAGTAGAATTTAGCAGACGATAAGGTCTAGTCCACCGGAAATGATTTCAAATGGAACATATTCAGGTACAACAGCACCAGGGTACGAAATCGCAGTAAGGTTGTTTTCTATGAAATACATTTCATCATTGGACGACTCGCTGATCAATAAGTAGCGCATTCGGTAATCTTAGTTCATGATTCGCATTAGAGAAGGGCGAAATGTTTCTTGGTTGATTGTGAAATACCATATTAAAAGTGTTTAATGCATTTATATATATACTGTTAGGCGTTAACTAGAATAAATTTAAATTCCTATTCCTAGTTCGAAAATATAGGAAACCCATAAAATGTGCACCTAATATTTTTAAAAGAATATTTACAGAAACAGCAACAATCAGATGTGCAATAAAATTTGACTAACACGTCATTTTAAATCAAAGTTATCACCATTATACAGAAACGATCAGTTTGTTAAGCAACTTTATTAGATTTAACGGAGAACAAGAAACAAATTGTTGCACACTTCGGAATTCAGAATCCTATTAAACATAATATTTTTCTAGCAAAATCAATACAATAAAAGAAATTATTTAAATCAAGTATGCAAGCTCATAAAGTAAGCATTTTTCAGTATTAAATAGACATCGCATAACGTATAACAAGCAATTCATCCATTAAACGGGTTCCATCATATTGGGAATTATCCACAGTCAGGGCTGAAACATTGGCACGCTAAGTTCGGTGACTATAACTCTAAACTCAGAGCCATGCTGCTGAAATAAACATGGTTATCTTTGGTTAATTTATGTCAAAACATTTACTTCATCTCTACCTTTATTTTGCATTGGTAAAATCGAGTACAGTTTTTGTATATTAAATATTTATTTCATGGGCTTTTACAAATTTGGCTATGAAAAATGACTCGGCACGAGACCAATTCTGATAATAAGGTTGGCAAATGTCCTTTATATGTCAGTTAACAGCTCCACTTCTCCACACTTTAACCTCTCATCTACTGAGGTCACGTACTATCTTTCTGAAGGACATTTAACATAATGATTCTTCGTCTGGAAGACAGGCGTAGCTGCTCTCCTTCTGCTATAATTGTGTTATTCTCTTCAATTTCGGAATTTGTTACGACGTCTTAGTCTACAAATTTAAACACTGACTTGGAATCTCTAAAATTAAATGAAGTCAATTTTCAGTTTGTAAAAATATGACAATCCTAAAAATCCGACGCATCTAACATACGTAAATTATATTAAAAATTGAAAATAGAAGTAAGTTTAAAATAATTTACAATGTCACTTGACAAAAGGAATAGACAGATAAGAAATGGCTCACAAAAATCAGAAGTGTATGTATTACGTTTGTTTAATTTCTCGTGAGATAGCGTAACAATTGACAATAAATATGTTATAAATTACAATAAAATCATTTGCCTAGACCGTCCAAATTACTACATGGATTCTGTATTACTTATTGCGCACTTTGTAACAAATTATATTACAAAGAACCAGGAATATGAAGCCAATACAGTGTGAAAGGAAAATATAATCCCATGTGCACATTCGTTTCGTGCTTACTGGAGTCTCATCAATAGGGACCGGTATGGCACCCAATACACACAATATATTCTGGTGGGAAATTTGGGACCGTTGGATTGTATATATATTGTCAGTTGGCTTTGAAATCGCATTGTCGAAGACATTATATGAAGTCAACACCACTACTGCTGCTATAAACATTCGTATAGAAGATTGTACAGTTCAAATTTCTCACATTCCTTACCCAAATATATAGTGGACATAGGGCGAGTATCAGTTCCTACTTATGAGTCGCTAGTAAGCAAGAAACGAATGTGCATGAGATTATACTTTCCGTTCATGCTGCCTTTGGTTTATCCTTCTGGTCACAACTGAAATAATTTTTTACTAGGTTCGCAACACCTAATATATACTTGCATAAATATTATTTCTCCGCCACAAACAGTATTTAAAAGTTTTATATTTAATTAAATGATGTCAGTCTACCTAATTCAATCCTTTATGGTTTGTATCTTTTAATTTTCAGCTTCCTATTGCCATCGACTTTAAGATACCGATTTTCATTCTATATGGATAATTGGAATTGAAATTAAGATAGATACCTGAGTAAGTAACCTTCCTATAAACATCCCGATATAGTCTTTTTGCCATTTTTAATTAACTTGATATCCAGAAATGGTTATTCGCCATATGATTCCTACCATTATTTAATGCTGTATTCAAAATTGGACCTAATGATTTTTCTACGACTGTTTCATTTTTGATGTCGTTTCTTGATTTAATTTCTATGGATTCTCTAATTTATCTAGTACGTATATTGTATTATGATGCTACCATTTTTATTCTCCTACTTAGATAGATCACCACGAAATCCAAAACTATATGTACGATTTTGGGATGATATATTAGTTATTTGGAATCATGGGATGGATCAACAGATAAATTTCTTAAACTTCGCAAATCAGGTGAGCAAACTAAAATTTACAATTGAAGATGAATCACGTGACGAATAACCATTTCTGGATATCAAGTTAATAAGAAATTGTATAAAAATAGAACAGGATGTTTATAGGAAGCATACTTACTCAGGAATCCTTCTTTATTTCAATTAAAATCATAAATATAGAATGGAAATCGGTATCTTTAATCGAAGATAAAAAGAAGCTTAAGATTAACAGATAAAAAACATAAAGAGATTGAGTTAGGTAGATTGCAAGAAATATTCATTGCTAATGGGTATCCTCTAAAGTTAATTGAAGCAACTTTAATGAGCGTTATAAGTAAATTTAATCATGACTGGAAGTACGTGAAATCAAACAAACCAAAAGATGATCGGCTAGTAATGGTAATAACTGACTCTAAACTAAGTAGGAAAATCAACATGGTAGCATCGAAATACAATATACGTATTATTTGAAAAAATACTTACCCTAGGTATTAAACTGCCCAACGAAAAGCAGAAAATAGAACCATTAGACACATTAGGAGTACATGAGATTACATATAACGACTGTAATCTAATGTATGTGGATGAAACAATGCGCCCAATTAAGGTAAGAAGAGGGGAACATAAAACAGCATGCAAGTATGGCCATGTTAATAGATCGGATCTTGCACGCCGTAAAGAAAAGACAGGACACACAATTAATTGGGATGGTTGCAGACGCATATCAATTTAGTAGATCGACAAGATTGATTAAAAAATTAAATCGAGAAACGACATATCGGAGAGAGAAAGTATCGCATCATTGTTATAACTGTACTGTTACTATGTCACGATAATCAAAATTCAAAACTGATAAAACAAAAACTTGAATGTCAAATATTGTATTTTATTTTAAGCCGGACACTCTAATTAACAATTGCATATTAGGTATTGCGCACCTAGTAACAGATTAGATGGAAAGAGAGTGAATTTCAGAGCGACGCTTAGGCCAAAATAAAAGGGAGGAAGGAAGAGTATGGACAAACTATTGGTTATAAAAACTAATAGAGGGCACAATGCGAAGTAAAGCAACTTATATGACTAAAATAAATCAATATACCTATATATATATATATGTATATATATATATATATATATATATATATATATATATATATATATATATATATATATATATATATATATATATATATATATATAAGGACAACTGGTAGCTGTTAACCATGAATATTTGGATTGATTAAATGTTTGATCCTAGACAGTGAGTTTGCCGTCGTACTCTGATGATGATCATGGAAGGTCGAAACGCGTCAGTGCGTGCGACTGGCGGTAGTTTTTCTATGTTGTACGACAACTGGTTAAATACAATGGGATTTGTGTTTACTTCAAGCTCGCAAACTTGATTTAAAATCTTCCGTAGATTAGAAAGGATTTGAAATGTAAACCACGGGACACTTCATAAGAAAGCATATAGCATAATGGTGACCTCTAAAATCTTTTTCAGCATCAACTTAAAGTAATGCAACAAGTTCGAAACGGCTTCCATTTTCTTTTCAGATTTGCGGTACGAGTAACTGACGGAAAAACGCGAACACGCGAGCCAAAACATATTAAGAAAAACATAGGGAAATCAAATAAACCGTTGATTTAAATACGTGCAAAATTTAAGTTAAATTTAAAAACGATGATTATGTATCGTAAATTTCACATTGAATCTAATTCGCTTTCATTAACATATAATTAATAAATTATTTATTTATTTTTATATATGGATTAAGATTAATTCCATAGGCATAAATTAGTCCAGCATATATGCATTTGAAACGTTGTGTTTAGTGTCAATCAATGGATTTTTTGGACTGTCAAAATTTACAAATTCGAGGTAATTAAGTAAGAAAACATGTAGAATGCTTATAACCGTGGCTAATTGGACTTAATTTAAAAACAATAATTTGAAATATTTCTTTTTTTGTTACTTGACTATTTTGATTCCGTTGAAATAGTTATCCCACACTTACCAAAAACAAATATTGATATTTAACAGTTAGATACTTATTGTTGCGAAGATCTAATATATATGCAATGATTTATTAGATGTTGCGCACCTAGTAACAAATTAATTCAATTATGACCAGAAGGATAAACCAAAGACAACATGAACTAAGTGTATAATCTCGTGCACATTCGTTTCGTGCTTACTGATGACTCATCAGTAGGAGCCGGTATTACGCCCTTTATCCACTATATATTTGGTCGAGAAATGTGGGAAATAGGACGGTACAATTTCCTAGACGAATGTGAATACCCACAGAAGTGATGCTAACATCATATAAAATCTCGACAATGCGACTTCAACGCTAACTCACTATATATAATATATATACCGAGTCTGTAAAGGATACTAACACTATGGCTATTGTGTCAGTGAGCGATACCAACATTATAGTACCGAAAAGTCACATGACACTAACACTATGGTTGCTGAGTCGGTACATGGTACCAACATGATGGATATCAATGTATGCTATAGTTAACCGAAATTGAGAATTACAATTATTTCTGAACACCTATAACTCAAGTAAATCCATACATCCATCCACAATTAAATATTGATATTTATTGAATGATAAATTGCTTGGGACGTCAGGTGACAATTTCAAAATCTGCGCTCCTTTTATGAAAAGCACAGCACCTTACAGACCATCAACCAACACAAAATCCTAGAAGTTGTAATTTGTATATTTTATGTTTGACGAAATACACTGTAAAATGGTTTCAGTTTATCTTTGAAAAGTTTCTGCGCCAGATGATGTTGATTCTTTTTTATTAGTCTTTTTAAACCTCGAAGAAATAGTCGTCCCACACTCACCAAAATTAATTCTTGATTATGACAGGTTGATATTCTGCTCGAAAAGTCAGTTGCCATTCTCAAAATCCTCGCTTATTATATCAACAATATAACAAGTTACAGACCACCGACTAACACGGAGTCGCAGAATTTGAATCGAAACGCTGGTCGTATTTTTCTATTTAAAGTTTACGCAAATCTTGTGTTTTTCTTAAGACATACACTTCGTATACAGAAAGGTAATATTGGAAAAAATATCACCTTCTTGGAATTTCGTACTTTTATGCGTGTTTGTTTGCATGTGTTGAATTTAAACACGTACTTTTATTCAGTATATGTTGCTGGGTATTAAATGCGAATGAGTAAAGTGAGATCAACCGCACGACATGCAAATCTCTAAATTTGACTAAATGAAAATTTTCGCGTGTTGGACTACGAACGAAAACATCAGCTACCATGACTAGTATGCGTTTCCGTACGAAAGTGTATTTTACACATCGAATTCTCATCTTTATATGTCGGCAACAATCTTTCCACCAGCAGTAGTTATCCAAACATTTACTATTTATTAAATTTATTCCAAAATTAACAAGCTTTTAATTGGACAGATAAAAAAATGAGGTACAAAATTGGTGGCGTTTACCATGTATTAAGAAGTGTGAACGATGCCATTAATGATCATATCTCCACTTCAATCTTCATTCGTGCCTAAGAAAGAAGTATTAATATTATTATTAACAAAATACAAAATTTCATATCGGCATTAAATTCAATCTTATAACCTTAGTTAACCCACATTTTAAAATTTAATTAAGATTGAATATTTTGAATGGTCATAAAGCACAAAATTCTGTTATATAATTTTAGCCCATATGACAAAATGAGGAAGTCTAACAAAGTGAGTTGAGAGGAGACTAGATCAAATGTTAAGCAGCTTTCAAGTTTTACAATTTAAATTTTATGCAAGTGCCGATCTATGGTACATTATTTGGTGTTACAAATATAGTGCTAATTAGAGAGACGACTAGACCAAGTTCATTTAGAATTTTTGAAACTTCTTTCTGGCTTATTAATTATCTAAATGTTGAGGTTCAAAATTCTTTCATTTTTGGTACAAAATAATCGAAATTTTTATTATGTCGTTTTGCTATTGGCAGTTTGCTTACTGTTCTATATAATGGGCTACGTGGTTGTTAGTATTTTATATAACATAATATTGTCATAGCAAAAAATTTTTCTTATTCATAATTTCGGATTTTCTAGAACAATAGGACATTTTACCATAGTTCTTCAGCGGACGATATTTTTTCGAAACGCTATACGGAGCTGCATTTTCTGTTTAACACCAGAGAATAATTTCACGCCTCCGATCACGATGATTAAATACAAAACTATGAATATACTACTCTAGCATTATAGTAGGAACGCAAACTGACAAATGCTTTGATATATAAATGTGATATTTGTCAGCTAATACGTACATTTTTTGAAATGCTTTTGCTTAAATGTATGCCTTGTTACAGGGAATTAACATGTATACAATTGTAGTTTAGGTTTGCATATCAAACAATAAGTAAGTTCAACCAGAACCCAAGGGATATTCCGAAAGCAACATGAAAAATTTGTACAACCTCCAGAACAAATGTCTCTATCATATTGGATGCTCGTCAGTCGGAACAAGCATTAGATCCGAGTTCGACTCTAATTTTGTTTAAAAAATCACATTTCCACAGACTCCAAACGAAATTTTCTATACTACTGCATTCCTGTTAGTTCTTTGCAAGCCCGAAATCGATATGCGTATTGTTTATTAAATGATGTCTAGATTACCAAGAAACTATGTCAA
>JAQBSW010009906.1:0-26625 GCA_029291075.1 Eudiplozoon nipponicum | reverse complement strand
AGTCCGTAAAGGATAATAACACTATGGCTATTGTGTAAGTTACTGATACCTTTTTGAAATCGATGAGTACCGGATACTAACACTATTGTTTCCGAGTCGGTACATGATACCAACCTGATTGATATAAATTTTTGCTAAAGTTCACCAAATTGAGAATTACAACAATTTCCGAACACCTGTTACTCCAGTTAAACCATACACTCTGGCTTTCATCGATATCAATTATCACATTTCGCGGTAAACATGACATCATTCAATTCAATATATTACAGTTAAATACTGCTTGTTGCGAAGATCTAATATATATGTAAGTATGTATTAGGTTTTGCGAACCTAGTAACAAATTAGTTCAGTTGTGACCAGAAGGATAAACCAAAGGCAGCATGAACGGAAAGTATAATCTCATGCACATTCGTTTCGTGCTTACTGGCGACTCATCAGTAGGAGCCGGTATTACGCCCTTTAACCACTATATATTTGGTAGAAGAATGTGGAATAATAGGACGGTACAATCTCCTAGACGAATGTGTAAACCTGTAATAGTGAAGCTAACATAATCTAAAGTCAACGACAATGCGACTTCAATGCTAACTCACACTATATAATATATATACCGAGTCTGTAAAGGATACTAACACTATGGCTATTGTGTTAGTAACTGATACATTTTGAAATCGATGAGTACCGGATACTAACACTATGGTTTCCGAGTCGGTACATAATACCAACCTGCTGGATATAAATTTATGCTAAAGTTCACCCAAATTGAGAATTACAACATTTGTGATAACTGATATCGATGAAGGCCAGAGTGTATGGTTTAACTGGAGTAACAGGTGTTCGGAAATTGTTGTAATTCTCAATTTGGGTGAACCTTAGCATAAATTTATATCCATCAGGTTGGTATCATGTACCGACTCGGAAACCATAGTGTTAGTATCCGGTACTCATCGATTTCAAAAAAGGTATCAGTTACTAACACAATAGCCATAGCGTTAGTATCCTTTACAGACTCGGTATATATATTATATAGTGTGAGTTAGCATTAAAGTCGTATTGTCGTTGACTTTAGATTATGTTAGCTTCACTATTACAGGTTTACACATTCGTCTAGGAGATTGTACCGTCCTATTATTCCACATTCTTCTACCAAATATATAGTGGTTAAAGGGCGTAATACCGGCTCCTACTGATGAGTCGCCAGTAAGCACGAAACGAATGTGAATGAGATTATACTTTCCGTTCATGCTGCCTTTGGTTTATCCTTCTGGTCACAACTGAACTAATTTGTTACTAGGTTCGCAAAACCTAATATATACTTGCATATATATTAGTTCTTCACAACAAACAGTATTTAACTTGCTTCATTTGTTTCGTGAAATGCATCTGATGAAGATCTACGGTAATGTAGATCGAAATATTATGAAAAAAGAAAATTACTGGAACAATGAAGGCTGCGTTAGTCAAAACGCAGATCAGGTAATTTCAATTAATTCAGTATCGCAACAACGACATTCCTTCAAAATATAAATTATTTTGAATTATTATTAACTTATGACTTTATATATCAATTTACTACCAGTTAATAAATTATATTCAGTGGCCTCATTCGAATTATCATACTTTTAATAGTAATTTATTGTATCTAATTATTTAGGGCTCATTGAATTTAGAACTTAATGATGGACTATAGTGATACATAATAATAATAATAATAATGAATAATAATAATACAATAATATACACACACACACACACACACATTGGCCACACACATAATAATAATAATACACATGAATAATAATATAATAATAATAATAATAATAATAATAATAATAATAATAATAATAATAATAATAATAATAATTGTCGTCGACTTTTATGCTAATGGCCTTGAGTTATTGTGGTAATGTCCAAAATTGTGTTGCCTAAATTACCTTTAATTCACTAACGATCTCAATTAAGGGTTTAGACTATATTTTAGATCACGTAAACTGATATTTTTATCTTCTATTGCATTTGTACAACTTTGCATCTCCTTTCAAACCAGTGGGATTATCATTGAAAACATTATTTAAAATTGTAAGTATAAAAAATTAGTCTAACGCATGCAAAGAGTAAATTAACGTAATTCACTGAGAGGAATATACACGTGCACCTAATAAAAATTAACTGAATACTTACCAGTTATATTCATACACACAAACTTTATAACACAACCGCATGCCTTTCCATGGTTGAAATTCGACTCTATCATATCTCAATAAAGTGTGCCTTGCTAAATTTTGGACCACTTACACTGACAATTTTGTTTACTTTTACATTTTCATTAATTCGCCTCTCCTCTCTAACCACTGAGGTCATTATTGAAAACATCATTTAACATTAAATAAACACTTTTTAAAACGGCGGCTTTAATAAGTAAGTGGTTTAGTTCCTAATGATTCGGTGTTCTATTTCAACAAGCTTCTATGAAAGTTAACTCTTCGAAAGTAATTTGGACAAATAATAAAACAAATGAACATTTCGCTAAAACATAATAAATTGTACTGCATTAAATCAAGTTTGCCAGCTTGATATAAACAACAATTCTTTTGTTTTGAAACGATTAAACAACATTGAATCAATCGAAAAAATTGACGCGTTTTGACCTTCCATGAGCACCAGATGAATATGACATCAAACTGACCATCCAAAATCAAACCGCAATGCATATATAATTAAGGTACAAATAGATATGCGGTTCTTGCATCTCTTAATCTCGAATACATTCAATCTGACCGATAATATTGGCTGTACAGATTCTATGCAGTCGCGAACATAAACTTTTTGCAGCATTTGCCACATTTGTATAAATTATTCGAGCAAATAATTGTATCAAACTCTCAAGCTTAGGTTAAAGAATATTTATCACCGCCCTCACAATCAACGAATATTTAATTATATAAAATTTAGCTAAAGCTGAAAACCGTTAATGATCGTGACTGAATCAAAATTATGCAGCCGACATTTCAATTTCAGCACACTATGTGTGAAATTTATAAAAGACTCATATCTTATTTTTCTTTCTCTATATTTGCATTGAGGTTTGGTCTACTGGTTAAATACAATGCGATTGGTGCTTACATCAAGCTCGCAAACTTGATTTAAAGAATTGTTACCACCACCCGCACAATCAATTATTGTTTAATTGGTCTACGCTAGTCAGTTTGCCATCCTGCTCTGATGGGAATTATGGAAGGTCGAAACGCGTCAGTAAGTTTGACTGATTTTAGTTTAGCTATGGTGTGTAACCTGTTGCATACAATGGGATTGAAGGGTTAATCAAGCTCGTAAACTTTATTTTAATATATGATATCACAAAACACGCAGTAAATAATTTTTTCATTACATCATTTTTACTTTGTTGGATGAACTAAAAATTATTAATGACGTTTTACTAGATAAAATTCTTCATATATTTGTGCGTTTCTTATCACTGGAAAGCTTTCAAATAGATAAATTTAAACACATGTATGCGTTCAGCTAAGTGGAACTACAGTCATTAAATTTCATTTCTCTTTTACACGCATCTGATTGCGTATCTCAGTATCACTATGGTATAGGCCTTTTTTATGAGTTACGTTACTGGTTTTGGAGAGGTAAGTTATATTGATAATTAGTAGTTAATTCTTGACAATATTAAAAATCAAAAGTTTGTACTATATAATCTACTAAGATAAGGAGGTAAAAATTATTTGAAGATCTGTTAATAATGAAAAAAAATAATTGCTGCGATAGAGATCATTCAAATAAGTTAAATAAGGTTGAAATTTAATATGAAGTTCATTACTAGTTGTTACATTTTTTAAGGGCCATTAGTTAATCGATATAGTTTTATTATACAAAATATATGTTGAAGCATAAGGATGGTCGATCATGAAGTTATTAAATTAATTGAAAATTTGTTTCCAAACATTCGTGTGTACTGTGCTTAAAATAAAGCCTCGTGATTTGCCCCAACACGCTGTTTCATTAATTAATCTATCTCTTTTTTAATGCTGGTGGATTTCATATTCAATCTTCTCTATTTTTTTTGACCGAATATTATTATGAGTTGAAAACCTCTCACGATAATGTTATGTTCTGTATTCACTGTTCGACTTGCAGTGTCCGATCTATTTACACGTCCATATTTATAGGCTGAAAGATGTTCCTTTCTTATAACTTTGATTGAGCACATGATTTCGCCAACATAAATAAGTTTACAGTCGTCACCTGGAATTCGACACACTACTGATGTATCTAACACTTTTACTTTCTTCTTTTGTTTACGAAGTTTGGTGGCCTGTGTAAGAGAAAATTTTAGAATTGCACGTATATATCATTTTGGTGAAACCGATTTAGATTAATGCCTAGTTCGGTGTTGGGCATAACCATGATCGTAAGATCCTCCTGCCTACTTTCAATTTAATGTACTTCAAATTAAGATTCAATATAATCAAAATTTTCATCAGTAGTGTTCCTATTAACGTAAAATATAAAAAATGGAGATTTCAACTGATTAGGGCTGCTACTTAAATAAAAATTATATTGCTTTCCGTTTAGCACACTGGTGATTTTAATTGCATAGAGGTTTTTTGCAGAAAATGCTCGTATTAGAGAGAGAGAGAGAGTAAAAAGATAAAATGAGATTTGGTAGGAATTTGGAAAATTTAGCATTATCTAAGCTTTCTGGGGATAAAATAAATTCCACGTTATTCAATCAAGTATTACATCGTTATATGGCTAGGAGTAAACACGCCCAAAGCCAGCACAGGAAGTTAGTTGAATAGCGAGTTATTGATCTGTGGATATAGGTGTCGGTGAAACGAACTGTTCTTCGAAAAAGTATAGCATGCTTAGGTGCGTTGGTTTATACTATGAGGACATCTGGAGGTAAATGTATTTGTAAAAAACCGTCTATCCTTGAAAATATGTCCGCATTCAACTTTTATTTATATTTACCGTAGAAGAAGTCAGATTGCCCCTCGTTAGGATGAGAAATCTGCCACTTTCAACAGCAGGGCACTTTTTCAAAGTTGACGTTGCGTTTCGTAGCGCACTGAACACGGTGGATCGATTTGTGAGTATACGACGAAGCTGCGGCTTCCTGTAAGGCAAAGTGTTGCTGTTAGTCATAAATATCGTGAAGCTGAAAATGTAAAAAAATCTATTTTCCGCGAGTTGAACAAAACGTAGTTACAAATTCATATTTGATAACACCTTTTTGCTCTTGTTACGATATGACGCCAAGTGCGAATTGAAATGCATCATTTGTGAGTAGAAGGGGCCTGGTACATATCCTGTCCGATCGATTTTTCATCAAATTTCGAATACACAATGTCGGAGTTCTTAATAAGTACCTTCCTATTCTTAAGGTGCACACAATGAAAATAGTTGTGTTAATAAAACAAATATTATCTTCCGGTTATAAATGAGAACTCTGAACATCTTCTGCAAATATTCCTGTCTGAGGCGACGGAAGGCCCTAAATCGAATCAAATTTAATGTGATATAATGCGATTGGTGTTCCGATCAAGCTTGTAAACTTGATCTGAATAATGTATGTGCATGTCCATATAAATATCTGTATATCCATATATATATATATATATGACTATATATATATATATATATATATATATATATATGACTATATAACAATATTTAGTTATTTATAGTATGCTAAGGATAAACAGCAAGATTAGCTGTATAGACAGGTCAAAATGTAATCATTATTTATCAATTTTTTCTTGACATTTATCGATAACTTTGAGTGGCAAAAACTCACACGCACGCACACGCATATATATATATATATATATATATATATATATATATATATGTATTGGACAGTGGAGTGGTTCCAGACACGGAAGGAAATATGCTCCGGTTTGTGCCATGTATACTTACTGGTATTTGACGTGTTCCCATAAAGAGCAAAGCAGGTCTACAAATTATTTGCTCTTGCTACCATAAACAATGCTTAGTTTATACTGAAAATTTTTATATGTAATCAAAATCCTGCTATAAATTTTCAATTGAATTTCACTTCAACAGGTGGCATGGTGTATGTTCTATAATGAAAGGTTTGGAGTTGTTTGTTGGAAATTTATATTGAAATACATGTCACGTAGGTTTAATCTTAAGGAAAGGTTAATTAAAAAATATGTTAATTTACAAATGAAATATGCCTGTAGTATTTTCTAGGGATAGCGAAGTGGATCGAGTAAAATTCTAAAAAGAAAGTGTGCCTGGTTCTAATTCTATCAGCGGCAAGTTCAGGACGGTACCTGACACGTTCCCCATCAGAACGACACCGGTCTACTGAATGAATTGCTTTCCCTACCCCGTGCAGTACTTAATTTCACTGATGAATGTGTATATATAATGCAAATTGTACCATTAATCTTCGGTTGGATATATATATATATATATATATATATATATATATATATATATTTATTTATATAATTTGTCAGGTCAAACAAAATATTACATATCATAGGCAATGGAATTCATTAAGTATACTTGTTTAGACCCTTATAGGCACTCATAAACTTACTTCGAAAAATTGCAGTTGCCAAAGTTTTAACCATGGCACGTTTGCTACGGACTATGGAGCTCTATCCGCTGTGCCAACCCATCCAACTACCACATGTGATTTTCAATTATAATCCAACCTACGTTTTTGTCTGTCTACCTATGATGCGGATCCTATGGAGCATTGCTTTGCACATCAAAAACGATAAAAAATTCAGTTCATCTAGTGGACTTGGAGGTCGGTAAAGCCTTTATTCCTTCATATTCCAAGGCGTAAAACGTAGTTGTTTCAACGATTGATGATTTCACGCAGGTCCGGTCTTTCTTATTGTATACTGAGAGTTTTGCCTCATTTTCATCAACAATTTCGGGCGTCCATTCCCGCCCCATCGTCAGGATATTATCAAAATAAATTTGCCACAATTTTTTCCTTCTGTGGGTATTAAATACTGTTTTTTGCGGAGAACTAATATATATGCAAGCGTGTATTAGGTGTTGCGAACCTAGTAACAAATTAGTTCAGTTGTGACCAGAAGAATAAACGAAAGCACGAAACGAATCTGTGGGTATTGTTTTAATCTTCTGATGATAGGGCGAGAAAATACTTTCCGGGACGTCAAATAGAAATCGGAAAAACGTGGTAACACAGCATTTTTGGCGAACAACAATCGTATGAAATCTTAAGGTAGACTTGACAAGTGAGAACCTATCAGTCAGCGAAACAACTGTGTTGTAAGCCTGGAAATGTAAAGGGATCAAGATTTTACCGATTTACGAATACCATCAATTGTCCCGCAATAGCAGCTTTCGGTTTCAATTCAGTGGATAATAACACCGTGCAACACCAGATGTCATCTAGTAGACTGATTATTCTTTATATATATATATATATATATATATATATATATATATATATATATAAATTCATATGTGTGTGCCAAACCGCAATATATCCATACGTTCTGCAGTTATTCGCGTGTGCATTGCCATACAATTTTTTTTAGCTCCCAACATTTTCTTTACATTTAATCCCGTGTTCAGCTGACAGTTATTAATATTAGACAATATTAATTAATAAATTATTTAATTCAATTTGGTAAATTAAGTAATTTTTAATAATATTATGTACGAAGAACAGGCAACAAAACACTAATTAAATATTCCTCTATTTTTTCATTTATTTATGAAATAAAATGACAAAATTCCCCTTTTACTTATTTATAATATTATTATGTTTTTAGCAACCGATATTTCATCTCTATGCATATGCTTAATCCATCCATTGTCTACTCATGTTGACGTTAGTTGTATTCAATAAATACCACTTCCTCTCATTCTATTTTTGTTTTCTCTCTATCCAATTCATAATTATTAATTATTTCGTGTTTATCCATTTCCTTTGAGAAAATTCTGCTTTTCTTTTTCAAACACTGATACCTTTATTATACTCTATTGTTTTTGAATTACCTTCTTTCCATACCAAATAGCAGCAAGCACAATTTTTCATACCGGATGTAATTAAATCAAATACCAATTAAAATTTTTGTGAGTTAACCACTAAAAGTTGATAGCTAACGTGCGTTCAATGAAATGCCTTTGGATGTTCACGTGCATGAGAAAGTAAATGAACACACTACCGAAATTCTTGTATACAAGCATATAAAACATATTGGTATAAACACACATATAAATGCGTATATGTACATATATGTATATATATATTGAAAATAAAATTGTATAACTGTTAACGGATATCTTTCTAAAATGAGTAGTTGATTTAAACTTGGTATTGTCGATACGTGATTCCCAGTTTGATACTCGATTCTAGGTGCGCGACGTCCAGTGTCCAATGATGAGTGACGTCCACTTGACATTGTAGATATGTAGATTTAATTACGTGTGCAATCTCCATAGTTTTCCGTCAAGTAAATTGAGCACACTTGGTAATGTCGATTAAACACATATTGCAAAACACCGTTCTCTGCCTATTGATACCGAAGTTTTACTGATATTATAGATCAATCGATGATTTGATACCTAATTTCGATTATCATTATCAAGATTAAATAATACACAGCACACTTTAAATGGCAATAGTGGTATTCTAGTTCCAAGCTGATTTAATATTATTTTTTTTCCATATTTTTTGGAACTGTTAACGATAATCTACAATAACCAATTCCTAACGCGCACTAGATCACACACACTCACACACAAATATATATATATATATATATATATATATATATATATATATATATATATAATATATATATATATAATTCAGCATCTATAGATGAGAATATAAACGTTGATGAGAATAACAGGGAATACAAAACGCATGTGTACATGAAACAATAACTTTTATTCATGCTGACTGCGGTATATCCTTCTGGATCAACAAGAACTAATTTGTATACTATTTACGCAATGTCTGATACAAACTTTCAACCAAAAGACATCAAAAGAGATGTGGAACAATTTCATACTCAAATTCTGGGTATTAATTGATGAATTCCGAATAAGGACGAAATCGGTCTACTGAATGACGTGGCTTTCCTACACTATAAAATTCTTAGTTTATACTGGCAAATGTATTTACTTAATGGGTCAAGTGTTTACATCAAGATCGCAACCTTCATTATAGTAATTTCCTACTTAATCTAAATTTCTAACAAATCCTAATGCATTTATTCACAATTATTCAAAAGCGATCTTGACATACCATCAGAAAGAATTACCATCCTTAGAAGAGCAATTCTGGGTTTTTAAGAAAATTTGAGCGAATGCGACTTTATTGACATCCAGACCAAAACTGAAAACTTCTACAACTACTTAAAAAAGGCATCGCCTTAGGAAAATGTAATGAATAAGGATTGAATTCTGAGATATTTAGTACACTAGAACAATGCAAAAAGAACTTCTTTTGCAGCTGAATCATTAAAAAGAAAAATGTAGACGAATAAAGAAAACGACAATCAGGAAAAAACATCAGACGTGACAAATGATCAGAAGTTGTTACACATGAAGCCGAAGCTTATTGAGTGTCCACGATTGGGACCGCAAATAGTAAAACGAAATTCAATAAACCAAGAAGAAAGGTGGTTCAACACATGTTAAATCAAGAATAAATGCTATTCTGAAAATTAGTGAAAAATTTATTTACTATTACGCGAGTATTGATGGCGAGGGCGGTGATAAAAATTACTTTTATAAAGCTTGTTATATTCATATAAACACCTGACTCATTATGTGCATACATTTGCCAGTATAAAGTAAGTATTGTATAGTATAGAAACGGAAAGTAATCCAGTAGACCGGCTGCGTCCTTATTGGGAACTCATCACGTACTGTACAGAATTTGCCGCGGACAAGATTTGAACCTAGGCACGTCTGCTTCAAAAAGTAGTGCTCTAAGCACCGTGCCACCCAACCACACACGACACACCATTTCCATTTATATACTATAGTTCTTTTGGTTAGCATTTCTCTTAGGTAGAGCATACATGGCATCTGTCATTATAAAATAAGCACACCGTTACATACACAAGTGGCATTAAAGTAAACACTTATATAATTAAACGAATATTAGTTGCGCGGGCGGTGATAACAATTACTTTAATCAAGGTTACGATCTTGATATAAACACCTAACCTATTATATACAGTAGAAATTAAAGGCTTTTATATCAAGATCGCAATCTTGATTAGAATTAATTTTTATCACTTCTCGTGCAACCAATGTTCGCTTAATTTTCTAAATGTTTATTTCGTTACTACTTCTGCATGTAACGACGTTCCTATTCTATAATGAGAGGATAGGGATGATTAATTGGTAATTAAGCTCTAAATGAATACAATATAGGCTCCTAGAAAGAGAAGGCTTACCAAGAATCATTAGTTAGCATATAAATGTAAATTGTGTGACTTGTGTTGCAGAGTGGCTCAGTGGTTAGAGAATGAGATTCCGAAACAGACGCATCCAGGATTGAGCCCTGTACGCGGCAAATTCTGGACATATTTGATGAGTTGCCTATTCTAAACTATACAACATTTAGTTTAAACTGACAAATTAATGTGCACAATGGATCAGGTGTTTATGATGATCGCAATCGTGATCAGAATTATATTTTATCACCGCCCACACAACCAATGTTCGTGTAGTTATATAAATGTTCATATCAATACAACTACTCAAAGTATTGTGGTGTCTGTCTAATGACGGCACATTTTGAATGGTTAGTTGAAACTTTAGGTCAAAATGGATGCTATATATTCTCCTCACAGAAAAACGGCTAGCCAAGAAACATTATTTCATATATAACTGAAAATTGTGAGTATTGTACGGCAAGTTGGCACAGTGGATGTAGCACCAGATTCGGAAGCAGACGTGCCCACGTTGGAGCCCTATCCGTGGCAAATTCTGCACAGTACGTGATCAGTTCCCAATAAGGACGAAACCGGTCTACTGGATTAATTCACTTTTCTACACTAAACAGTTCTTAGTTTACATTAACAAATTTATGTACATAATGGGTCAGGTGTCTATATCAAGATGGCAACATTGATTAAAATAATTCGATCGGATTTGCAAAAAGTGAAGATAAATCAGCTCCGAGCACGGCATCCGTACTTTCGTTAACAGGGACAAAAATTACACAACAGTGTGAATGATCAACGGGGCAATTCGCGTACCCTGTGCTGTTACCAAGATAAAAAAATAAAATTCGTTAGTATGGCGAAATAATTGACGTCATTCGGAGACGAATATTCGTTTACTGAATAGCCAATGAGGCGACCACTTGATCTTATTCTTTAATTTATTAATAATGACTCCTAGATGCGCACAGATCTGCACAAAGACAAACACACATTTGTAATATCATATGAATTCGCAAAAAATCGCTAACAAAGGTAAAGGATAAATAGTTATTAAAAGTGACTTTTTCTTCCTAATAATATATCTTCAAATATATATATATATATATATATATATATATATATATATATATATATCATAGGTTTATTTTAAGCATATACGACATTCTTTAGGATCTTACAATAAATATTCCCAAATAAATATATCCCCCTGCTAAATAACTAATGCATTATTATTGAGGAACGCAGCAGATATTATTTAATTAATTAAAAACACGGACTCTGCGTCTTCCACGATAGGAATTAAACATATTCATTGCGTCAAATATGAACTTGCAAACCTGTTAGAACGAATAAAATTATTTAAGCAGTGCCTAAACCTTTCCTGCAACAGTTTCACTGAATAAATTCAAGACCTATCTTCCATTGAATAAACCGCCTTCTGCTTAATGCCTTTTATGATTATATATATATATATACTATATCTATATATATATATATATATATATATATATATATATATATATATATATATATAATATTTAAAGGAAATTTCAACTGCTTGCGTAAAGAATGAAGGCATTCAACAAGGAAGCTCTAGAGGAATTCACATATAAGTTAGGGATATTTATTAATAATTCGAGGGATGAAGTTTTAAAGGAAATGACCAGAGATTTGGGTTAATACCCAACCAATCCAGAAGGCGTTATACTCAACATTTCAAGTTTAATTTCACCAAAGCATCAGAAGGTAACACTGTAACTTAGGGAAAATTCTGTGCTCTAAATGGATTTTAGAGTACCTTATATTCGAAAGAATAAGTTGCACCTAGATATACGGCGTACACTCTATGAACGAATCCCCTGTCACGCACGAGGCGCACTAGATTATAAGATGCATTTCGAACACATTACCACTTCCCCTTTTATTGTCAAATTTAATAAAAGTTACATAGATTCAATTAAACAAACTTTGGTTGCACGGGCGGTGATAATATCTACTTTTTAATCAAGGTTGCGATTTTGGTAGAAACACCCGATCCGTTATGTATATAATTTTGTCAGACTCAACTATGCATTTTATAGTTTATAAAACGCAATTCACCCAGTAGACAGATTTCGACCGTATTGGGAACTCATCACGTACTGTCCAGAATTTGCCGAGGACAGGGCTTGAACCTGAGCACGTCTGAAAATTCAAATAAAAAATTAAATATTTATAAATATAATTACCAAACTATTATATGCAAAATGAAAATTTCTAGATTAAATTTACATCACTTTTCCTAAAATATTTATTTATCTCGGTATGTAAAAATTTTAGGTAATAAAACAATGATCCAGCAGTTAGGTAGGCAATATAATTATTTAGAGTAAATAAATGAAATCGATTATTATGATTATTAGATAGAACAGAAAAACGCAATTCTGCGGGGACGCTAACTTAAACGATGATCAAGTTTAAAAATGAAATAATTTACGACAAAAAGGAATAGTACCAGGCAGAGTTGAAGCTATTTACAATATTTACATTAATATTTCTCGTGGGCAAGTTGTTCCACAGATAAAGCGCAAGTGATTATATTGCGCATTGTCGATTTTTAGGGGAAATTAATATTGGTAAATTCACCTTCTTCTATGGTATACCAACAAGAGTAATCAATACGGATTAATTCAACCTAGAAGGGTTCAAAACAAAAATAATTATCGCAACTCGAAAACATCGGAAAATCAGAATCTCTCAAAGAGACACAGGTAGAAATATACGACTCCATAAACCAGAGAAAAGATCAGGAATTACCTTTCTATATATGCGCGACCAATATATATATATATATATATATATATATATATATATATAATGGAAACATTGTTCATAACAAAATCGCAAACTTAATTTAAATAATTGTTATTCCCGCATGTGCATGCATAGATCGTTTAATAAAATAATTTATCGGTTTAATATCACATTTCCAAGTACATGTTTATGTATATGAATGTATATGCATATAGTTAAGTAAATATGTACATATATTTGTGTGTTTAATCTTTATAAATTTATATAAATTTATATATATATATATATATATATATATATATATATATATATATATATATATATATAGGTCCAGTACTGTTCAAAAATTGCCACGGCATCAATTGATTTTATGATTCGAAGATTGCTCGAATAGGAATGAGAAACTTGTTTCAGCAATAGGTTAAGAATGTTGGATTTAAATTTGTTTGTATATGGCTCCATAAATTTGTGATTAATTAATAAATTTATTGAATATTTTCAGTACCAGCATTCAAAAATTTATATCTTATTTTGCTTGGATAGAAACTGTTATAAATGAGTTTGTATTTAAATGCCACTTTACATTACCAGTCTAATATGAATGAAAATTTTCAAAAATTACTTATCTGAAATTCTACTATTTTTACTTTATTACATAATTAAACATTATATTTACGAAACTATGATGATCTACTTTGGCATTCTTTTCTGGTGGAGTATTTGTACTATATTACCTTGCTTCTTAACTGTCGATGCTACCAATAATTACGTCGTTTTACATGCCAAAAATGGAAAAATTAATCTGATGATTGGTTTTGTTAAACAAGCATTGATGACGCATGTGGTGATAATAATTGTTTAAATCAAGTTTTGTAGCTTCATTTAAGCACCAATTTCATTGTATTTAATCAGTCGCGCAACAGCAACGCTAACGTCAGTCACACATACTGACTCGTGTCGACCTTCCATGATTAACACTATAGCATGACAGCAAATGGACTAACGTGAATCAAACCACAGTGCATATTGAGGTGAAAATCGTAAATCTATTTTTGTTTTCTCTATATATGCATTTTAGTTTGGCCCGCGTTAGTCATTTTTCTCTCGTGATCTCATGATGCTCATGGAAATTCTTGACGCGTCAGTACGTGTGACTGACGCTAGTTTTACTATATCGTGCGAGTTGTTAAATAAAGTGTACTGGTGTTCTTATCAAGCTCGCAAACGTGACTTATATAATGATTGGTTTTATTGGCCCATATGTCACCGTTGAAAACTGTTGCGCATCATTATGTTTAAATTACTATTATTGGGTTTCTTTTTTAGAATTCGACAAATTCAATCAACGTTTTTTCAGAACCAGGCTCATGATAGTCCAGAGTTGGCAGAAACGACCAAAAAATACTGACGTAGAGTCAGGAACAAAGCGGTCGGTTGGGTTAAATGAAATATGAAATAGCGTACTGTTTATGTTATTTGGATATTCTTTGTTGCAGTGAACTAATATATATGACATTGCACATTAGGTATCGTGCATCTATAATTACATTAAACGAACATTGGTTGCGCGGGTGGTGATAATAATTATTATAATCAAGGTTGCGGTCTTGATATAAGCACCTGACCCATTAAATACTTACATATGTCGGTATAAACTAAGAATTGTATAGTGTAGAAAAGGCAATTCATCCAGTAGACCGGTTTCGTCCTTATTGGGAACTCATCAAGTACTGGCCAGAATTTGCCGCGGACAGGATACGAACCTGGGCACGTCTGCTTCGGAATCTGGTGCTCTAACCACTGAGCCATCCTGCCGCACACTACACTACACAATTTTCAGTTATATACTAACTAATGTAACTTGGTTAGTCAATTTTTCCTTTTAGGTGGAGCTCATATGGCATCCATTTAGACCCAAAGTTACAACTAACCATACCCAATCTGTCATTATGAACAGACACCACACTTCCAGAGGATGTGGTATTGCAGTTTTTGAATATTTCGTTGCGGAGATCTCATATAAATGCAGTTGTGCATAAGGTGCGGCAGGATGGCTCAGTGGTTAGAGCACCAGATTCCGAAGCAGACGTGTCTAGGTTCGAGTCCTGTTCGCAGCAAATTCTGGCCAGTACATGATGAGTTCCCAATAAGGACGAAACCGGTCTACTGTATGAATTGCCTTTTCTACACTATACAATTCTTAGTTTATACTGACATATATAATTACATTAGTTCAAACAGAAGCACAAGGAAATGTGAAATTTAGCATTAACTGAAAGTATAAACTCACGTAGTCGTGCCACTAAGCAAACTATTTATGCGTGAATGGGATTATACCGTGTATTCTTGCTGACTTCGTCATAAAAAAATAGTAAAATTAAGATATAAAGCTTTGTAGATTTAATATAAAAAAATACTGATAGGATAAGAGAATGATAAAAAATAAGAATGAAAGATTGCTTTAATATTTCTATTTGGATCATTAAGTTGAAGGATAGATAGGTACATACCCTAAGTAGTATGAGTCAAATAAAAATCATGAGTTATTTTTCTGAGACATGCATAAAGATTAAAAATACTAACTTAAAATCATAGTAAAAAGAAACTGTTTAATTGATTGGAATATAAATTAATGTTCTTTCGGGTCGTGATAAGAGTCATTTGAATCACATTATCTATTGAAATACAAGAATATTCAAATCAAGTTTGCTAATTTTGGATATAAAACAATCCAAACAGGGGTACAACATAGCGAATCTGCAATCTGTCATACCTTTTGACGTGTCTCGATTTTTCATTATTTTCACCAGAGCACGACTGCAACTAATAACGAAGACCAAAGCGCAGTGCGAATATGAAGCAAGAGAAACAGGATACGTGGCTCTCATTCACAGTTGTATCGCATATGCTATAAACGTTTGTTGCACAATTTACACGCTGCCACAAAACTACTAGGGTTGAAATCCCTACTATAGATTTTTCGTTTGCTGTATCTGCAGTGTGGTCCGATCCGCGATATCAATTTTCCGATGTGCTCTGACGATGACTAAGTAAGTTTGACACGCGATCTTATGTACGAATTACGGTTTTTGTTCTATTGTGTGCGTTATTGCCTTATTAACTTGGATTGGTGTTTGTCTAAAGATCGCAAGCTTAATTTAGGTTATTATCGTTAAACCATATATATTTCTTTTACGTTTTACGAAACTTAAAAGTCATTTGAATATTTATTTAACAACGATTTCCAGGATAAACTGTTTCGCTCTCTTCATGAACATTCCACAATTTGCCACGGACAGGTACCTAATCTGAGCACGTCTGGTTCATTGTCTTTGGTTCTAACCACTAAGCCAAACTACTCAATGATTATTGATTATCAAATAGTTTATTTACCATATCAATTATTAAATCAATAAATAAAGCGAAAAAATACCATCAGTCACCAACGCGTTTCGACCTTCCATGATCATCATCAGATTACAAGGGAAAACTTACTAGTGAGGACAAAACCACAATAAAAATATACAGAAAGCGAAATTAGATATGCGGCTCTCACCTCAAGTTGTCTCGCATATACTTTACTTGACTGGAAATGTCGGCTGCAGAATTGATGGATGATGCGACAGAAAAATTATACAAAACTGAATAGATACAAACTCCATGAAAATGGAGCCGGCTTATCCTCCAAAAGGAGTCAGCCGCAGCAAAAAAAAAGATACAAAATGATAGGCTGAAATCATAAAGATAGTTAAATAGATTGATTGCATATATATATATATATATATATATTTATATATAATTGCAAATCAAAATAGTACCAAATTGACATTGTGTCTGGTGGGTAATGAAATAAACGGTTGATCAGTTTGAGCTTCAGGTATTGAGATATTCCAACTAAGTTCCATCTGAAAGAGAGGATAACCAGCAAATAAAAGTTGGCATAAGAAACAAAACGGTGTGTTGTATGCGGAAAGTGTGGCGCAGTGGATAGAGCTGTAGACTCCGAGGCAAATGCGCCCTGTCCGAATGCTGTGCACGGATAACACTAGACAGTACTTGAAGAGTTTCGAATAAGGACGAAACAGGTGTACTGAATGAATAGCCTTTATAACCTGACGCAATATTGAATTTATATTGTCAATATACATTTGATTAATGTCTGCATCAGGCTTCATATATATATATATATATATATATATATATATATATATATATATATATATATATATATATATATATATATATATATATATATATTACTAGTCTCATTGTAAGATAGATAGACGGAAAGATACATAGATAGTTAAACAGGCAAGAGGATATGTTAATACTATTTAAATAGATATATAATTAGACAAAATATAAAAAATTTAACTGATAATATGAATGGTTTGTTACTCAATTTTTTTACTCTTTTTACAAATTTCTTTTCTTCTGACAGATCGATTGATTTCTTTGATAGATATTCATTTGCACATCGTTGTTTTGTTTTCTCAGACTATGCATATTGTACTTACAAATTTTTCTTCCATTTTAAACCGCAAAATTGTTCACTTAAGAATTTAAAATTGCGTGCTAACTAATTGCTTAATAGTTTTTGTTTTGTCTTATCTTTATAACATTACAGATTTAAACAGAACAACTTGAATTAAAGCGTTGTTTATTCCCTTTGCTTTGGCGCCATTGTTTTTGATGAAATATTTGCCTCGGTTTTATGCGGAGTGTTAACGCAAACAAAGTTCCCATTATGGTGTAAATTTTCAGTTTCACTTTGCGTGTTAAAGTTCAGTTTATGACAAATCTGCTTGAAATTTGGCACATTGTCGACTGGCAACTGTAGTGTCACAGACTTTGTGCAAGAGCGGATAACAAGCTGGAAATTATAAAAAAAAACTAGACTATTAGGTTTTGTTTAATAAAGTAGACTAAATGTCACTTTACGACACTCGAGTAAATTGAAACGACATTACTTTCATAAATGCAAATATTGCTTGCTATTTAGAAGGAAAATGGCAAAATGACATATGTGTGTATTGTAACTTTTATTTAAATATAAAATTTGCAGCTAATTGTTCATTGTTATATGAAGTCCGCTACTCAAACTTCGAATGGAAATGCTAATGAGCACATTGAAGGATAAATTATTTATGCTGTTTTTAGTAAATAAACAAACACCCTCAAACACACACACACACACATACCAGTAATGGCAAATTTTTTTTCTGACAGACTATTTCGGATTCCACGTGTGATTCTTGTTTAATGAGCTCCAAGGCAAACAATAGCAGATTAAACTAGAGACGGCATGAATTCCTTTTTAAAAAGTTGTGTCGAATGTTGGTATATCAGGCTGCTTTCGCCGTGCACGATTCAGGTTATTTTGTCAGTTATTCTTTTTGGTCGAATTGCCTCTCCTTACATTCAACAAAATAAAACAAAAATATGTTGTCTTTGGTTCATCGTTCTGGTCATATTTGAAAGAATTTTTTACTAAGTTCGCAAAACCTAATACACAAAATTCATTTATATTATGTCTCAGCAACAAGTAGTATGTAACTGATATGTATTTAATTTAATGATGGAATAATTAACGCGAAGAGTGATAAATGTTATCGATCAAGGCCAGTGTATATGGGATAGCTGGAGTAACAGGTGTTCAGAAGAAGTTGTAAATCTAAATTTTGGTGAAATTTAGCATGACTTTAAATCCAATGTGCTGGTAACGTGTACCGACACGTCAACCATAATTTTGATACCATGTGCCTATTCGGCAGCCATGGTATTGAGATCAAGTACAGACACAATAACCACAGTTCTTTAAATCAAGTTTGCGAGCTTGAAGTTAACACCAATCCCATTGTATTTAACCTGTCGTCGAACAACATAAAAAAAACTACCGCCAGTCGCAACGAACTGACGCGTTTCGACCTTCCATGATCATCATCAGAGTACGACGGCAAACTGGTCATGGAAGGCCGAAACGCGTCAATGCGTTGCGACTGGCGGTAGTTTTGTCATGTTGTTCGACGTATGGTTAAATACAATGGGATTGGGGGTTACTTCAAGCTCGCAAACTTTATTTAAAGAATTGTTACCACCACCCGCGCAATCAATTTTTGTTTAATAACCACAGTGTTGGTTCACTTTACGCATGGTTGTATACTTTAAATCAGGTACCGTCCAACATCCCTCATACAAATATATAGTGCTTATTGTGCATAACACCAACTCCTAGTGATGAGTCGCCAGTAAGCACGAAACGATTGTGCACATGGGTTTATACTTTGTGTTAATGTTGATTATAGCTTATTCTTTACGGCCTGTTTGAAATTATTTGTTATTCGGTGCAAAACACATAATACAATATCGATTCAAATTTTATATTATTATAAAACGTTTACGTTTGAAAAGTTTTATTCATTTTAATCTATCCTAGTTTATATCAAGTTCGCAACAATGATTAAAGTAAATGTTAACACCGCCCGCGCAACCTATGTTCGTTTAACCATACTGGTACTACCAAGCAGCTTTCGATACCACAATTGTGGTATCGGTTATTGAATCAATAGCTCTAATGTTGATACCCTTTACAGACTCGGTATATATAATATACATAGGGAGTTAGCTTTGAAGTCGCATTGTCAATGACTTTATATGAAGTGAGCTTTACAACTACAAGATTACACATTCATATAGGTATTTTTACTGTCTATTTTCAACACTAATACATAGTGAGTAAAGTGCGTAATACCGGCTCCTACTGATGAGTCGCCAGTACGCACGAAACGAATGTGCACGAGATTATACTCCCTGTTAATGCCGTCTTTGTCTTATCTTTCAGGTCTCATTTGAGCTAATTTGCTACTTGTTGCGCAACACCTAATACATAATTGCATTTAAATTATTTCTCTACCATAAACAGTGTCTAAAACAATGAAGAAACAAACAAATATACCGACTTATGAGTGCTATCAATTGTTCCGCACAAGAAAAATGCGGTCAAATCCACAACAAGAAGGACAGCACTGAGAAAATAAATACATCTTTTAAAATGTACTTAAATCAAATATACTAGAATGCAGATAAATTGTGCAGGCGAAATATCCAGTCATGTGAAACGTATGCGAAACTACTAGATCTGTGTGCTACATATCTAATTTGCTTTTCCTATATATGCATTGCGCTTTTATTCACACTGATCAGCTTGTCATTAGGTCTAATTATGATTGTGGAATGTTAATACGCGTCAGTACGTGTGATTGACAGTAATTAGATATAATGGGATTTAAGTTTAATTAAAAATCGCAAATTTGATTTAAAGAATTGTTACCACCACCTGCGCAATCATTGATTGTTTAATTGTATTACCTATATATATATATATATATGAAGAAAGCTGCTAAAATTTGATATTTATGACCGAATAAAAATTATTCAGCCGAAATTTCCAGTTAAGTGCAAAGTATGCAAGACTCCTTGAGGTGAAATAAGGATATCTAAATGCTTTGCGGTTTGATTCGAGTTTGACAGGTTACAGTTTTGCTCTTATGATTATCATGTTGAGCCAAATCTCGTCATTACATGTGACTGGCGGTGCGACTGAGTAAATAAAACGGGATTGGTATTTACTTAAAGTTTGCAAACTTGATTTGAGTAGATAAATTTCTAATTTATTCAAATATGTATACAATAATGAAAGCTACATTACGTTCAATATAATTTAATTATGCTTAAATCTCACATTTTTTTCTTTTCTAATATTTTACTTATTTCAAAATAATGTACGTTCATTATATTCTTTAAGTGTTCTTTTATAAAACACATGATAAGTCTCTATGGTAATTCGATTATTATTATTTAAAAATGATAATTTTTTATGACTTTGAATTATCATTCTTTCCATGTCTGGTGTACGAAATAATTTTTTTCTTTGTTTTACTTGTCTTTGTTTTACTGTTTCTCCTTTTCTTTAATATGTCTTATACAATAAATCTTACTTGAGCTTAACTTTAATTTTATATAATTAGTTTGACATAATCCTTATTTTCGTATATGTTTTTGAAATTTTACCTTTTAAATAAGTCACATTACAAATAAAAATAATTGGATTTCTGCAGCGCTGTCATCAATTGAGTCATCGTACGAGTTTTTTGTCTCTCAATTCTAATTTAAATTACATTGACCTGGCAACATTCGAGTATTACAATATCCTTTCAACAGTTTTACTAACCTTATTCTATCCACAACCGGTTGAACACAGGATGAGATTAGGCAAACCGGAAATTGTATATTACTGCAATATAACAAAAAAGATAATTTTCTTGATCCTTATACGCGTCTGGAAATGTAATCAGAAAATCGTGACATCCCAGATAGGCGTGTATCTCAATCCATACCTTTTGGTTATATGTATTTCATAAATGTCTACTTAGATTAGAGTACACACATATGTGCTTGTATAAGTTTTTATATGTGTGTGCTTGTATTTCAGTTTATACACTTGTATAGGTTAATAGTTATTAAAGCCAGATATAAGGGCAAACAAAAATATTTTTGTAAGTAAAAAAATTCATTAGACCTGTCTTGAATGAATATATTACATTTCCACATGTTGAGTTTATCTGTAAGTGTGGTGTCAATCTTGAGGAATGAATTAAAATGATTTAAAAATAATTGATTGCGCGGGTTTTGGTAACAATGATTTAAATCAAGTTTGCGAGCTTGAAGTAAAAACCAATCCCATTGTATTTAACCAGTTGTCGAACAACATAACAAACAACAACATAAGTGCGTTGCGGCAAGCGCTAGTTTTGTTATGTTGTTCGACGACTGGTTAAATACAATGAGATTGGTGTTTACTTCAAGCTCGCAAACTTGATTTAAAGATCTAAAAAGGATGTTCCGAAACTTTAAACGAAACATGTTGCACGACAGGGAATAGATTAATTACCTATTCCTTGTTGTGCGCAACAAAGTGTTTGCATCCACTGTCCACCTGTTTAATCCAGATTATTCGACTTCCGTATTCCGGAAGATTTTTCAGTGGAAAGCGCACTTTACAAACAATTTGACAATCAATATGTCAAGTTGAAAATTTAGTTTAAACTGTCTCATTTATATTTTTATTGTTAGATCTCTTAAGAATAACAGTCTTTTCACTAGGCAAGTTTATGTCGAATTTATTTGTGTATTTGTCTACACGTGTATACTCATTGAAATGAAATTAAAGTGATTTAATAAGATAAGATAAGCATACGCCATGCCTGTGTGTATGTGCTCTCGTTTGTTTTGGATTGACGAGGAATCAGTTATTGAACGTGTACACTCGTCCCAGTGAAATTACAGCGATATAACATCTGACAGTTCACTAGATAAGTGTATGCTTGTGGTCATTTGTTTAAGACAGAAATAATCTGTTGCAAATAATTAGTGGCACGTGTATCACTCTTTCAAATAAAACTAAAATGATAAATGTCAATTCCTAGTTGCACACGTCTGACCTAATTATACACTTACTTTCCTAAATGAAGTAATTACGAGTGGCATCCCGGCAAGAAGGGGCAAGATCTTGTAAATACCTAGGCGCAAAAATTTCACAGTAAATAATAAAGATTAATCAGGTGGACAGTGCATTTTCCGAAACGGTAAATATACGTGGGCGGCTTCATAGTGACAGGGCCATTGAGAACGCATCAATCAATGCAAAAAAGAAGATATGCATCTGCAAATGTAAAGGAAACAAGATTTAACCAACCCAAGAGTGTTATAAATTGTCCCCCAACGGACTATTGCGGAAACAACTTAACTTTCTTCTACCAAATATATAGTGGTTAAAGGGCGTAATACCGGCTCCTACTGATGAGTCGCCAGTAAGCACGAAACGAATGTGCATGAGATTATACTTTCCGTTCATGCTGCCTTTGGTTTATCCTTCTGGGCACAACTGAACTAATTTGTTACTAGGTTCGCAAAACCTAATACATACTTTCTGATAGTTTGTTAATGGTTAGTTCTATTCACTGCTTGAATTTGTTGCATTAAAAAACACAGGTATACTGGACAGTGAGCTAATGTTTCTTAGTAATTCTAAACCGCCAGGTTGGCTTGGTGGTTAGAGTCAAAGACGCCAAAGCGGACGTGCCCAGGTTCGAGCCCTGTCCATGGTAATTTCTGGGCAGTATTTGAAGTGTCCCAAATAAGGACGTAACTGGTCTGCTGGATGAATTTACTTTACTAAAGTATACGATGCTTAGTTTATACTGACAAATGTAGTTGGTGTTTATATCAAGTTCGCAATCTTGATTTAAATAATTGTCATCACCGCCCGCGCAATCAATGATCATTCAATATATTTACTCCGTTATATGGTACATAGCACTGCCCCTGAAAGAGTTTTTATTTTAAAATTTTACTCCATCCTTTAATTATTCCAGCCTATACACTTGAGCATAAAAACTATCAAAAAGTAGGAAAGTTTGACGGAAGTCGTACAACATGGTGCAAACTGGTTGAGTAAAATTGGATTGATGTTTATCTAAATTTTGCAGCTGGATCAAAGGAATTGTTAGCAACAATTGCAAAATCAAGGCCAGGGTGTATGGATTTACTGGAGTAACAGGTGTTCAGAAATTGTTGTAATTCTCAATTTCGGTGAACTATAGCATAAATTTATATCAATCATATTGGTACCATGTTCCGACTCGGAAACCATAGTGTTAGTACCATGTACCTTTTCGGTACAATAATGTTGGTATCGGTTACTAACACAATAGCCATAGTGTTAGTATCCTTTACAGACTCGGTATATATATTATATAGTGTGAGTTAGCGTTGAAGTCGCATTGTCGTAGACTTAATATGATGTTAGCTTCACTATTGCAGGTTTACACATTCGTCTAGGAGATTGTACCGTCCTATTATTCCACATTCTTCGACCAAATATTTAGTGGTTAAAGGGCGTAATACCGGCTCCTACTGATTAGTCGCCAGTAAGCACGAAACGAATGTGCAGGAGATTATACTTTCCGTTCATGCTGCCTTTGGTTTATCCTTCTGGTCACAACTGAACTAATTTATTACTAGGTTCGCAACACCTAATACATACTTGCATATATATTAGCTCTTCGCAACAAACAATATTTAATTGCAAAATCAACCATTGTTTAGCTTTTTAACCAATTTGCGGACATTGGAAGCTGCGAAATAGTGATAGAAATTATGCATCCAACATTTTCAGTCAGGGAACTCCTAGTGGTTAGAATCGCAAATTTTTTTTTACATTATATTTCTTTGCGGTTTTATCTTCATCAGGTGGTTTGCCTTCATTGTCGGATAACGATTCTTCACCTTTGAAACATACCGGTACATGTGGCTAACGGCAGCTTTGATATTTTGTGCTACTTGTAAATATTTCAGAATGTGTGTTTATTTCTGGTTACGAAACATAATTTGAACGAATTTTTTCGCCACTCGTGCAAACAATGATAGGTAATTTCAATTTCCTGATACACATTTCCTTCAGCACCTGGCAATTTCTTGCGCTCTTTAAAGTTTATAAGTGTTGAAACAGAGAATAAAACTTACCTTTATTGTGTAAGCATATTTGACCTCATTCATTCTGGATTTTTCATTGACCAATGATGATTTTTTAAAACGCTGTAATTTAAAGGAAAGATTTTTATTCTAAATTTAAAAAAAATGTGTTCGCACTGCACTTGATGTCAATTATAGTGAGCAAAACCTTTTTGCTACATCACAGTAAGGATATTTAAACATTAATTCAAAGATATAATTCAGTGTTTTTTCTTAAATTTGTACAATGTGTGCCGTTTCATTGTTATGGGACCATTTCGTTTGGCATGCAATAGTTATCTCACATTCACCAAATTTTTTTCTTGATATTTATAAATTGATATTTCGATCGACATGCCTGTCCACTTTTTCATTATCTGCACTCGTTATTTCCGCAATACACCAGTTTATACACCACCAACTAACACAGTGTCTGATTGATAATTCGTTTATAAATTATTTGTCTATCAATTTTAACAATAATTTCCAAATTTCTAGCTTGAATGCGTAGAATTTTTATTAAATGGTAGGCACAAACAAGCAAAATATAGCCTATAGTAATGCATAGTAGACATTAAATACTGTATCGACATTATTAAAGGTATGCCTAACATAATTGAGCTAAACTTTATAGGTGTAGGTGATTATTAATTCATAAAAGAAGCTGCCGTGTAGGTTACAAGTAAAACAGTAATATTAACTTCAAAGCTGGAAGACCACACTTTATGCATGAATCTAGTTTATTAAGAAGTGAACAAAGCTAATTTTATCAAAATTTTATCGAATAAAATGAAATAGAAAAATCAATAAATATAAATTTATATTTTATAAAACTAAAAGTAGAAAAATAATATTATGTTGAAGTTAGTTGTTTAAAAAATGCAACAATAAAATATTGACAAATGAGATTAAGAATGAATTAATTAAAGACATCAAACAAAGATAATCAATGAAATGAAAAAGTAATAAATGAAAGACTTGATTTTTATTTTAAAATACATAGTAATCGTGAAAATTAGAAGAAAATAAAGGGTTTAAGCATATATAACGTTCAAAGATTGTAATAAAATTTACCTCGTGTGGACTAAGAAAAAAAAAATTATAGCAAAAAGAAAATTAACGATAATAAAGGTGGTTACATTTATCGGTAAGCAAAAATTCATTTAAAATTTGAACCAATGCCGAACTTTTAAGAAAGGTTTCTTAATTCAGAGTGAAAAATTCGCGTTCAACCTATACTTGATGTCATCTATGTTGAGAAAAAGGCAATAAACGTGTGCAGACCTTATCAATATCTCATTAAAGTTATTTTACTGTTGAAGTATAGGTATGAATCAATGCTTCAACAGACAGATAACTCATGCTTGTGGGAAAATTGATGCTTTGGTTCTTTTAATATAGAATGTGGCAAATCTAAAATTTGACAGCAATATCCAATGCTTTAAAATTTTTCCGTCGAAATCTTGGTGATCTGCCATTTCTATTGATCGTTATAATCGCCTTAGCCACTGTAGCTTTAGCCATCTTCGAGTCCGAGAACTCACCAAGTGTCCAAACTAGGGCTGACATGAATTCAACAGAGAGTCCTCGTAGAAGTACACGAATTAAGGTGAAGCAGTCAGCACAATGATGGAAGCAGCCTTCGAGCAGCAGAAGTGAATATAAAGTAATAAATGTATGTATTGTGTTTTACTAAATGGATGAGCTTTATACAAGAAAACTCCTATAAATCATTGATCAAAAATAAAGTATTTTTTGAAAAAAACGACATTTGACGGATAGGAAAACTTAGTAAGACAATTGTCTGCACAAGTTA
>JAQBSW010009905.1:0-26626 GCA_029291075.1 Eudiplozoon nipponicum | reverse complement strand
GTATTTAACTGTTATATATTGAATTGAATGATGTCATGCTTACCGCGAAATGTGATAACTGATATCGATAAAGGTCAGAGTGTATGGATTTACTGGAGTAACAGGTGTTCAGAAATAGTTGTAATTCTCAATTTCGGTGAACTATAGCATGCATTGATATCCATCATGTTGGTATCATGTACAGACTCGGCAACCATAGTGTTAGTACCATGTACCTCTTCGGTACTATAATGTTGGTATCGGTTACTAACACAATAGCCATAGTGTTAGTATCCTTTACAGACTCGGTATATATATTATATAGAGTGAGTTAGCGTGGAAGTCGCATTTTCGAGACTTTATATGATGTTAGCTTCACTACTGCAGGTTTACACATTCGTCTAGGAGATTGTACCGTCCTATTATCCCACATTCCTCACCAAAATATATAGTGGTTAAAGGGCGTAATACCGGCTCCTACTGATGAGTCGCCAGTAAGCACGAAACGAATGTGCATGAGATTATACTTTCCGCTCATGCTGTCTTTGGTTTATCCTTCTGGTCACAACTGAACTAATTTGTTACTAGGTTCGCAACACCTAATACATACTTGCATATATATATATATATATATATATATAATAAAACAGTATCTAACTGTTATATATTGATTAATCTATTGGGAATTATTGTTTAAGTTTGTGCAGTGCAATCATAATATTTAATGTATTCACGGTTTTCTTTCGGGGGTGATAAATTAGCACTCCCGTGTTCCGTTAGTTAGTCTAAAATTAAAATATCAATAGAGCTGTCTCAAACAAGTTTACCACATTTGCTCAAATCTGGTCTTGTGATAGGTGCACTTTTTCTCATTAGATTTCTGAGGGTATTAAACAGCTAAGTTTAGATCGAACTTCATTCCCAATGCTTAGTAAGAAGGGTATAGAAGACTTCGGAGTAATGTTATAACGAAGCCTATCTCAGCGCGTACTTGGAAATGAGGTTCACTCGGATAATTTCGGAACCGAAAGCGCAAATCGACTACCTACAAAAAAATCGTGGATACGTTAAATGTGTTGAGAGTTCTTAATTTTCAACACGTAACTATACACTGTTAATTAGTTATTCATTTAAGTATGTATTAGGTTTTGCGAACCTAGTAACAAATTAGTTCAGTTGTGACCAGAAGGATAAGCCAAAGGCAGCATGAACGGAAAGTATAATCTCATGCACATTCGTTTCGTGCTTACTGGCGACTCATCAGTAGGAGCCGGTATTACGCCCTTTAACCACTATATATTTGGTAGAAGAATGTGGAATAATAGGACGGTACAATCTCCTAGACGAATGTGTAAACCTGTAATAGTGAAGCTAACATAATCTGAAGTCAACGACAATACGACTTCAATGCTAACTCACACTATATAATATATATACCGAGTCTGTAAAGGATACTAACACTATGGCCATTGTGTTAGTAACTGATACCTTTTTTGAAATCGATGAGTACCGGATACTAACACTATGGTTTCCGAGTCGGTACATGATACCAACCTGATGGATATAAATTTATGCTAAAGTTCACCCAAATTGAGAATTACAACAATTTCCAGAACACCTGTTACTCCAGTTAAACCATACACTCTGGCCTTCATCGATATCAGTTATCACATTTCGCGGTAAGCATGACATCATTCAATTCAATATATTACAGTTAAATACTGTTTGTTGCGAAGAACTAATATATATGCAAGTATGTATTAGGTTTTGCGAACCTAGTAACAAATTAGTTCAGTTGTGACCAGAAGGATAAACCAAAGGCAGCATGAACGGAAAGTATAATCTCATGCACATTCGTTTCGTGCTTACTGGCGACTCATCAGTAGGAGCCGGTATTACGCCTTTTAACCACTATATATTTGGTAGAAGAATGTGGAATAATAGGACGGTACAATCTCCTAGACGAATGTGTAAACCTGTAATAGTGAAGTCGTAATCTAAGTCTCGACTTAGATTAATGTTAACTTCACTACTAGGTATACATATCGTCTACGAGTTGTACAGTGATACTATTCACAGTCTTCTACCAAATATATAGTGGTTAAAGGGCGTAATACCGGCTCCTACTGATGAGTCGCCAGTAAGCACGAAACGAATGTGCATGAGATTATACTTTCCGTTCATGCTGCCTTTGGTTTATCCTTCTTGTCACAACTGAACTAATTTGTTACTAGGTTCGCAAAACCTAATACATACTTGCATATATATTAGTTCTTCGCAACAAACAGTATTTAACTAGTTATTCATTTGTTGGTTTTTTTAGCAATTTTCGTATTTTATCATTTAAAAAAAATTTAATATCTGTATTCTATTATTTGAACACCATACGTTGCTCAGTTTCTGCAATTGTTTCTTCATCCTATCTGGCTTTAGTAGTTCGCTTTTATTGGTAATTAATGTTAGTCTATATATATAGTACCCTTTACATGTAAAAAAAGGGTTTTTGTCTCATATTCCTCTCAAGTATCGATTAATGAATATCTCTTTAAATGTAAATTTAGATTCACATGGAGTGTGAAATAAGGGCACAATCACATTATTGCGTGCAAAACCTCCAGTTCAACTTCAATGCATGAACAGGCTTTTTCTTCTTGCATACAGCCGGCTGCAATTTGTGTATCCATAAATCTTTGTGTGGCTAACTCCATTCTGTTATTACATTTGGTAATTACCTTAAATGCTACATCTACAGAACGTATGAGGCTTCAAAGATAATTGGTGCAATCGCAGATGTGTATTCATTATTTGATATAAAACAGGCGTTTAAGTTGCATAGTTCTCTCATTCGAGAAATTAACCGTCCGGACGATCGCCCTTCGTAGGTTGATCGAAAACTTGCGCATGTATATTGGTAAATAATATTTGATGTCAACATTAGATGTTTGTTCTCTTTGATTACTGGTATGTGTGTTACCTTAAATAACAATCGTAGTTAAGCTGTATTTTATGTGCGTATTAATGCCACTTTAAACTTCTTTTGTGCTATTCAACTAATTGTTTAAGGTAGCCATTTGACATTAAATCGTCATATTGCTTTAATATATTCGTTATCGTTTGAATCTGGACTAACCAACCTATCAATTATTGAAAAGCAGCCACAAACAGTTGATAATTTATAATGAAAAGGCCTAAAACTGATGTAATGCATATACTGTGCAGACCAGATTGGTTTATGGTAAATTGTTCTATTTAATTTACCATTAGTATCTTTCTTTAGTAGTTCATCTAAGAAAAGCAGACAATCATCGTTCTAGTGCTCTGACGTGAAACCGCTATGCTTATGCGCTATGATGAAACTTTAAAGCAACGTTCGTGATTGCAATTTGTTCTTAAGGAAAAGGAGAATACCATCCACGAACCGTATGTATTGAACAAATTTATTTATATAACTCTTTAATGAAGAAATCTATAGATTCCCTACGAAAATCTCAGCCAACACTGGAGATAGAGGACTCCCCACTGCCAGACAATCAGTCTGTTTATAGATGCTTCCATTTAAACGAAACCGTATGGCACCAGAGATGGTAAAATGTCTTGTTCTACCGATTGGATTATGGCAATCGTTTCGTCAATTGGAACATTTGCCATCAAAAACGTAACGTCAAAATACACCATAATCTTGTTTTTTACCATTTACAAATGAACTATGTTGACAAGCTCAAAAGATTCGCTAACTGAATAATCACCAAGTAGGTTGCGCAATGGTTCCAGTAAACGAACTAACTATTTAGCTTATGCATGAAACGGAGAATTGATCATTGACAATATTGGTCTCATAGAACAACATTTTTCGTGCTTTTTGGTAATCCGTACATTGTCAGTTTCGCAAAGATCCCATTGATTTCCCATTTTTGGCCGGTTGCGGATAAGTCCCTTTCTTCGACATCGTTCATACTAACCACTGGAAATGAGGCACGATCTAATCTTCGTTGACTGGCGACGCTCCGATATGGCATTTCGCGTGTCATCCGCAGGCCCCTAATCACACGCAAAAACAATGCTCACAATAGCAGATTTAAGCAAATGAAAATAGCCTTGTTCAGAAACAGTTCCACTTATATTTTAATTCTAAACTCACCAATGGTTTTCAACAAAGAGTTGGTCTCACTAACTAAACTCTATAAATGAATATTCATGGAGCACATGACAACACTCACTAACAACTATATATATATATATATATATATATATATATATATATATATATATATATATATATATATATTCATGTATATATATATATATATCTATATATGCATTGAATATATATATATATATATATATATATATATATATATATAATGATTTTTTATATATATTGAGATATTTTTATATACAATTAAATTTCTATGTTGGTTAAATAAGGAACGTGCATTTTATTAGCTATTGTAACCTATCGGTTGTTTTCACAATTTTCCCCTTCTCTCTTTATTTAGCCTTAACTTAAGCGTCGCTTTAGCCTTCACTCTCTTTCTATCGAGAGACCTTTCTGTCTATGGTTTATCCTTTCGAGGATATTTGAACTAATTGTTACTAGGTGCGCAATACCTTAAAACCTTTAATATATATGGTTCTCCGCTAAACCGTATCTGCCAATCAAGTTTTTTATTATTTATAGTTTGTATATTGAGATGGCTGCAATCGTAGCGAGGTAAGGGTTTGTCTGTAATTTGTAGTATATATATATATATATATATATATATATATATATATATATATATATATATATATATATAAGAGTATATATAACCATCTCCGGTACCAGGTCACACTCTCCGCAAGCTTATCTTATTATGCACGAAGAGACGTTTCGCTTTAATGGAAGCATCTACTAACGGACTGATGGTGTGGCAATGGGTAGCCCCTTATCTCCAGTGTTGGCTGATATTTTTCTATGGCACATAGAGAACACAGCATTAAAGAGTGACATAGGTAAATGTGCTCAATATATATAGTACGTGGATGATATATTTCTTGTCCTTAAGAACAGGTCGCAATCACGAACATTGCTTTAAAGTTTCAACCAAGCACATAAGAATATCGGCTTCACGTCAGAGCACGAGAAAGATGACTGACTGCCTTTCCTAGATGTACTATTAAAGAAAGAAACTAACGGTAAATTAAACAGAACAATTTACCATAAACCAACATGGTCTGCACAGTATTTGCATTATAGCAGTTTTGTGCTGTTTCAACATAAATAATCAACATTTCGTGGCTTTTTTAAAAGAATAGACAGGTTGGTTAGTCAAGATTCAAAAGAAAATGAATATAATAAAGCAATTAACGATTTAATGTCTAATGGCTATCCCAAACAATTAATTGAATCAATTATTAAAAGGGGAATTAAACGGAAACAGACGTATTACGGGCCAGAAAAGAAAACAGTCTACCTAAACATCCCATTTAAGGGGGATGCAGTTTCCCGAATGGCACAAAAGAAAGTTGAAGCAGCATTAACACGCACATTTAATGCAGCTAAACTACGAGTGTTATTTAGGGTAACACACTTGCCTTTACCAGCAATCAAAGAGAAACAGCCGTTAATGTCGATATCAAATATTATTTACCAATACACATGCGAAAGTTGTCGATCAACTTACGTAGGCCAATCGACCAGAAGGTTAATTTCTCGAATGACAGAACATTGTAACTTAAACGCCTGTTTTAAATCAAATGGTGAATACACGTCTGCTATTGCGCAACACATCGTCGAAACATCGCACGTATGTTCTCCAGACGTAGCATTCAAAATAATTACTAAATGCAATAACAAAAGGGAGCTAGCCACATACGAAGCCTTATGGATAAACAAATTGCAGCCGGATTTATGCAAGCAGAAGAATCACGTACAGGCATTGAGCTTGAACTGGATGTGATGCACGCAATTGATAAGTTACTGTTTTTCACTCTCTATATTCACATATTTCTACCTTGTTATGCTTTCCAATTTATATATAAAGATATGTTCATTAGTAGATATTTGAGGAGATTAAGCGAAATAAATGTTTCTTGTATTGTGTATGTGTGTGTGATCAGAGGCCAAATGATTATATAGGATATGCCAGTAAACGGAAATTAGATTTTACCTCATTTCCAGTGGTTAGTATGGACCGGCAAACGTAAATCGCGGAGATTCAACATATGATTCGCGCACTGCGCGAACATTGTTAGTGTAGATGATTTAACAGGCTTCAGCTACTGCTAAATGGCTTTATCAATCAAACGAGAATCTATCAAGATCATAATTTCATTTTTACTTTGCGCCCCACTTTATCTATTTCATCTGATTTATCTTCTAGACGCGTTAATTATGTATCCTCATTCAGCACATTTTCCATCGTTTTTAGGTAGTCGGATTCGTCTCTTATAACAACGCTCTTGCCTTTTATATTTTTTGGATTTTCAAATTAAATACAAATAGAAGTTCATTTTTAGATACTTGAGAAGAATATGAGAAAGAAACGACTCTTATATCTGATAAAATTTCTTTTTATGGTGTCTAATGGAAAGAGTATTATGAATTTTATTGAGACTTGCTTATATATATATATATCAGTAAAACAAAGCAGTTTATAATGTAGAAAAGATAATTCATTCAATAGACCAGCATCGTCCTTATTAAGAACACAAGTACTGCCCAGAATTTACCGCGGACAGGGCTCGAACCTTGGCACGTCTGCTTCGGATTAATATACTAACTAAGTATTTTAGTTAGCCTCTACTTCAGGTGAGGCCTATATGGTATCTCATTTTATCTAAAATTCCAACTAGCCACAATTCGTAATTAGAAAATAGTCACAAGACTACCTGTGGAAGATTTATTGAATTGAAAATTTATAAACGATCAGTTTGCGCGGGCAGTGAAAACAGTTATTACTATCAAGGTATGTTTGTAACGTATGCTATACTACGCAATTCATATGTGTAAGCATATAGAACTACGTAGAATACGGCACATAAATGTGCACATATATTCTGACAACTGAGCAACTATAAATGTACATTAAGATAAATATAAATCTATCGATAAGCGTATTTTGTGAAATGAATCTGTTTCCGTTTGTGTTTTGCTTCTGATTCTTTTTGGGCTGTAATGACCAGTTCTTATGAAGAAATGTGGCGCAGTTAGTCGAAATATAAACTGGAAGATTAAATGTACGTCCGTATCACTGAAAGTGAAAAAACGTTTTCAATGTGCCGCTGACAAAGATGTAAATATGAAAGTCAAAAGAATAAGTGAAAAGTCAAAGCTAAACTGACATCGAAATACAAAAAATAATAACCTTTTAAATGAAACGACTGGCTCCTATTAAAGAGACTAACAAGTTGGCTTAGCCATGTTTTTATTTTCAATTTCTACTTCTGCCATCAATGACACATTTCTAAAGATTGACAATTACTATCACAAAAAAAGCAATTTCTATTAGAATCTAACGAAAAATCGCTATAATTTTAATTAAATAGGGGAACTCAAACTATTAAACAATAATTATTTGCGCGGGTGGTAGTAACAATTCTATAAATCAAGTTTGCGAGCTTAAAGTAAACACCAATCCCATTGTATTTCACTATCCAACTAAGGGCGGTAGTTTTGCTATGTTGGTCGATGACTGGTTAAATACACTGGAATTGGCGTTTACTTCAAGCTCGTAGACTTAAATTATTGTTTATTTCGACGATATGGCCACCTAAAGCAAACAAAACATGCAACAAACCAAACGACTTGAGTTATAAGATAACTTATAAAAATATAAATCATATTTAACAACCTGGACGACCCATGACGCTATTGATCCACTGAAAGTTCTGTGTGATCCGGGCCATTTGGGACCCTTCACTTTTCTGCCAACTACAGACGCTACACTATCACCGACGGCCACACACAAAATGCCAACCCACGGCAATGGATACTGGAGTCCTAGCTGCAGTTCATCTAAAAATACAATACATTAATAAAAATCATAAAGGTATTTCGTTTATTATAATCAAGGTTGCGGTCTTGATATAAACACCTGACCCATTAATTACTTACATATGTCAGTATAAACTAAGAATTTCGTTTGACTTCAGGATACGTTTCTAAAAGAAAACTTGTTGTACCGTATATTTTTTTCTATTATAACGCGCTTCAGCACTCATCAGAATGACTAAAATTAAACTAGGGCTGTAATAGCTGGAGTAATTAATCTCACATTTAAGAAGCATAAACTACGATCGAAAAAATATTTGGCTTGAAGACGTATTTTAAGCTCAAAGAGACTGACAGATTATTTATAAGAAGCGTCGATAATATATCGTAAGTAGCGACAGCAACTCGCTAGGTGTAAATAGGACCATTGGGTAAGTTAATACCGAAAACAAAGCGCGTCCAAGCTTAATCTGTGGCTTTAAATCACAGGTAGCTATATTAACAATCATTAGGCATTCATTCACAAAACGTATCTAGTTAACATTTTATAATCTTCTGCAATGAGTGTGTAAATATTGCTTCAGAATAGAGCATCTTCCATGTGAATCGTATTAGCAAATTAACAATTTCCAGTGATTTACAATGCGGAGAATGTTTACGACACCTCAGCGAAGTGAGTCGCTGGATAAGTTGAATACGAAGAAAACCACAGTCGATCACAAAAGTTATGTAAAACAATTTACCGGCTTTAAGGAAAAACAGTTTTTTTTGCATGCCTTCAAGTATTAATCAACAAAGCAAACTAGTGCCACCAAACATCGATTCAATAATCAAGTTTCTTTGGCACCTGCTTCAATCCCGATCCCCGAAAAAATGTTAGTATCAACAGTGTAATATGTTATTATAATCAAGGTTGCGGTCTTGATATAAACACCTGACCCATTAATTACTTACATATGTCAGTATAAACTAAGAATTGTATAGTGTAGAAAGGCAATTCATCCAGTAGACCGGTTTCGTCCTTATTGGGAACTCATCAAGTACTGGCCAGAATTTGCCGCGGACAGGATACGAACCTGGGCACGTCTGTTTCGGAATCTGGTGCTCTAACCACTGAGCTATCCTGCCGCACACTACACTACACACAATTTTCAGTTATATACTAACTAATGTAACTTGGTTAGTCAATTTTTCCTTTAGGTGGAGCTCATATGGCATCCATTTAGACCCAAAGTTCCAACTAACCATGCCCAATCTGTCATTACTGAACAGACACCACATTACATGGGGAAGTGGTATTGAAATGAACATTTATATAATTAAACGAACATTGGTTGCGCGGGTGGTGATAACAATTATTATAATCAAGGTTGCGGTCTTGATATAAACACCTGACCCATTAATTACTTACATATGTCAGTATAAACTAAGAATTGTATAGTGTAGAAAAGGCAATTCATCCAGTAGACCGGTTTCGTCCTTATTGGGAACTCATCAAGTACTGGCCAGAATTTGCCGCGGACAGGATACGAACCCGGGCACGTCTGCTTCGGAATCTGGTGTTCTAACCACTGAGCTATCCTGCCGCACACTACACTACACACAATTTTCAGTTATATACTAACTAATGTAACTTGGTTAGTCAATTTTTCCTTTAGGTGGAGCTAATATGGCATCCATTTAGCTCAGTGGTTAGAGCACCAGATTCCGAAGCAGACGTGCCCAGGTTCGTATCCTGTCCGCGGCAAATTCTGGCCAGTACTTGATGAGTTCCCAATAAGGACGAAACCGGTCTACTGGATGAATTGCCTTTTCTACACTATACACTTCTTAGTTTATACTGACATATGTAAGTAATTAATGGGTCAGGTGTTTATATCAAGACCGCAACCTTGATTATAATAATTGTTACCACCACCCGCGCAACCAATGTTCGTTTAGTGTAATATGTTAATCTCGAACAACCATCATATTTAGAAATGCAGGATGTAATCCTATCTTTTAACCGTCGCAAAGCTACAGGCTAAGTTGATCTGCTTCCGAGTTTATTGAAGGACGGTAGCGATATAATTTCTTGATTGCTGACCAATCTTTTTAACACCAAATGGAATTAATAGACGGTGTCGTTTGCTTGGAGTGATTCGACCATCATTTCTATTTGCAAAAAAAGACAATCATAAATCGTGATACTCATCGGGATATATGCTTGACTCCAACTGTATCTAGGTCTTTGCTTCGAGTATCTTATGCCGACATAGAGATTCGCGTAAATAACATACTTGAGAATAGCAGACTGGATTCCAGTCAGGACGAGGTTGTATAGATAAACTTTTTGTTCTTGAACATCGACGTTCCTCAATATCCGTCTTTATAGATTTCAATGGTGCATGTGACTCAGTCAATCACTATGTTCTATTCGATATTCTGTCGAAAAGTGGTGGCCACCAGATTTAAATATTTTACGCGCTATATACGCAAACACTTCTTATCGCGTTAAGGCCTAAAATAAATTAGCACACAAATTTACTATCAGCAGTGATGTCAAGGTTGTCCACTTTCTTCATTTTTGTTTAATATTGTAATAGTGGCTGTTATGAACAACACTCTTCCATACGTTCAGGATGCAGGTAACGGGTGATTATCAGTCGGTGCTCTGTCTTTCGTTATTAAATTCGCCCACGTAATTGTAAGATAATTTTACACGATCATCCATCACTCATTTCAATTCTGTGATTGTAAAGTTTAGATTTGGACATAATTGACAGGTCTACATACATTGGCAGCTTTATCAATAATTAAATAACCAGATCTGACGAAGTTAGAATGACAATCGCAAAAGCTCAAGTAACTTTCTCCAAGCTTCGCCAGTTATGGCAAGACGCGTGTATTTCCCTCTGCCTTAAAGGTCGTGCTTACAATGAATATGTATGCGCAGTTTAATTATACGCTGGTGAGACTTAGCTCCTTAAAGTTGATCATTTTATACGCAAGCAAGCATTGGAGCGTCATTGTTTCAGAAGCATGTAGGTTACCAACAACGAATAACTAACGCTGAAGTACGTAGACGTCTTTTTGGATCGGTCACATATTTCGTATTCCATCAATTCCATTGCCTAGTGGAGCACTATTCTCTCACCAAACGCATTTTTAGCGTAAGTACCAAAGTGGGCAGATGTTAATATACAAATTTGTTAGTGCATGACTCTCTTCTTTGATATGCTGAAACAAGAATAAACCAGTATCTGTCTAAAAAAATACAAAAAATTCGTGCACAAAAATCATCAATATTCAAGCATGTACTACTCACAGGTCACGTTGTCAGTATTAATGATTTTTCGATTTTATACAAAGCAAAATGTTTCCAGCTTTTGAAACTATCGCAAGTAATATACTTAACCCCTGCTTCAACGTGCAAAAATAAGTCAAATTGAACTGAAACAGAAACATAAAAAAGAAGCCTTTAAATGGAACAGACGTGCCTCCAAATACTATGCACACAATAATTGCGGACACTCAAAATTTTGGCGATGATACACCAGACCTTTTGCAAAAAAGAAATCTGCATTGCGTAATAGACAGACAGACATTGTTAAGATACGATTTGGTAAGGCAAATGCACATGTTTAGTGTATACCAACAACGTATATATATATATATATATACGTTGTCGGTATACACTAAACATTACAGCAGGTAGCAAAGGCAATTCATCTATTAGATCGGTACTATCCATACCAGAAACTTTTCAAGTACTGTCCAGAATTTGCCGTGTCACGGGTGGCTCAGTGGAATTTCAGATTCCAAAGCTAATGTGTCACGGTATGAGTTATGTCCACGGCAGATTCTGGACAGCACTCGAACCGTGACAATAAGAACGAAACCAGTTTATCAAATGACTAGCTATTCCTACTTGATGCAAAGTTTATTTCATACTGAATGCGTATGCATTTATATATAATAATGAAAAGTACAGTAAAAACGAAAAGATCTAGTAGATGGATAGTTTTTTTACTGGGCTATACGAAAATAATTTTAAAATTAATATATAAAATAGTTGAATCCAGCAATGCTAATTTTTATTTAGATAAATCATTTTTGTACAAACATAAATTACACAATCATTTCTCATGCATGATTTATAAGTCTTAGCTTCCACTTGAAATAATATAAATATTTTGCGAAACATCAATAATTAATATACTTGCCTTGTGGAAATCCGTATACAAAGTTATAATGACTGACGGAGTTTTCGGACTTTGGTATTGGAAAAACAGCGCACCACCAAACAGGAATACTTAATCCCAACAGGAGGCACAACGGAGTACTCAGGATTTCACCACGATCACGCTCATCCCTAAATGGTTCTACGAAGGAGTCCAACTTTTCGATCAAATAGGTGGACTATAAAAATATGCGAAGTATTTTTTTTAAATATAAATAATTTATAACGTAGAAAGCTATAACGCAAATTAAACATTTTGATGTATGTTTAAAGGAATTAATTTTCATCATACAAACGCACACAAAACATAAGTAAATTTTGTAAGATTTTCTCATTTCAAATGTTTTGTTCAAAAATGGCTTAGGTAATTAGAAGAACAAATTTCAAATAACGAAAAGCAAGCTGTAAAAAAGCACGATATCAATTGTGTTCATTTTGTTCGACAGGCCAGGTTTCACTCAAAATATCTACCGCTTTAGAGATATTTGAGATGATACGTTTGAGAAAAAATAACAAATCAGATGAACCTAATGCAAAATGTTGATAATCTACATAATTCACTATAATTTCTAAACTGTTTCAGTATTACTTTATTCAAGGTTGCGATCTTGATATAAACACCTGGCCCATTATGTACATACATTTGTCAATATAAAATAAGAATTTTATAGTGTGAACAAGGCAATTCTTCCAGTAGACGGGTTACGTCCATATTGGGAACTGTTTCAGTATGTCTTAATTTAGTGTTAGACGTGTCTTAATTGAAAATTCAAATACCTGGGTGTGAGCGGAAGGTAGGTAGGAATATTTTCTTTAATATATTATGAAAATTTTTGTTTTCTTTAAACATTCAAGTCAGACGTCTACTAAAACGACAAGTTATGATCCCGTAGCAAAGGTCTGTAAGCCATATATCAATTCTTCTGTGATTAGTTTCCAGTTAGTTCGCAAATTTGTTTTGTAATTTCTACAAAATTATTACCTTATGAAATGCAAGAGAGATTGAGATATTCTTTTAAACTATGTTAAAAACCAGCTTTTAACTTAGAATAGTAATGGGTTTTTCTTCAGTTTTAGACATTAGACACGCCTAAAATATAATTAATTTGGAAAATATGTCCATGCAAAAATATTATAATTACAGAAGCATTACAAATATTCACTCATACCACTCCAATAAAATGAAATTTAAATTATGAAAATCTTAACTAAACGAATTTTAGGATTTGTAAACTGTAAGTAGAAAATGGATTGTAAAAACAATTTAGTATTCTCTTTTTATTACAGTTAAACCAATTAGCAAATAAATCTCATATGCAACAAGCTTACGGTACTGAACGTTAATAAAAAGGAAAACAGTAGTGATTTCACAAAAAATCTGGTTATTCCTGATTTAGTCTCAAAAGAAAATGTTTAATATAAAGTATTAAATACGAAATAAGGATATCTCTAAAGCAAATTTAAAACTACTTTAGTCGAATTGAAATGAGCGGGCTATTTTGACGATACAATGATGTCAACTAAATCACATGCAAATTATCACCGAACTTTTTTATTTTATGCATAAAAAACATAAACAGAAATCTAGGTTTTTGGCACGGTGTATTCCAGAAGCGATTATACCAATATAATAGAATTAAAAAGGTCTCCATACTGAAGCTTCCTGGCAACTAGAATCTCATGTGATTTTGTGTAATAAATTATTTCTTGGCTAGTAGAGATAGTGCAACGCGATCAAGCAATTGATATCGCGAATAATAATAATACATACATACCATAAGATTTCTTGTCTACCATGCCTAGAATTCACGCCGTCCATCAGAATTGTGCCAGTAGCTTGATGAGTGAGATGAGTTAGCGGCCTCACCAGGCAGTATCCGAGCCAAAACTTATGGCTGTCTTTACCTAGATGAGACGTAGATGTCGTTTTAAAAAGCGGGCAGATAGAGCAAGTCGAATGATAAATATTCCTAACGCGCAACTGTCAATAACTTAAGTCGTACCGAGCGAATAGATCGATTCACAAAGTAGATCAGACGTGGCAGCTATATTCTATAATCTTTCATGTCTTTTCAACAACAAGAGAACCAAACATATACTGTACTTTAAAGCATCTGTCTTTGAGCCTAGAAAAATGGGAAGACGACTCTAAACCAAAAATTGCAGAGCCTGCAAAATCCAGCTCCAGTATAAAATAGCTAAATCTAAGATCACATTACTCTAATATCAAAATATCACAGAACATTGATTATACATAAGTAGCTCAAACTTCAGACGTGGAGTAAGGCATTCTGTAGTCCTCGGACAACTGTGGACTCAAATAGATCAAGTAGAAATTAGCTTAAAAAGGAGTGGCTCCAGCTGAGACTAACGCTCGTTTTCGAATACTTATTTTGACACTGATCATGCACTTATCCATTGAATATTTGCACTCACATTTGCCGAAGGCTAAATAAGAATAAATTTAAAATAGATGTAAGTAAATTCGAAAAGCAGTCCTTCACACAAAAACATGAAGCTTACCTAAGATCGCAGTTAATGGTCATTATTATGGTAAATCAAAATTACTGCGGTTAAGGATAGGATCTGCTATGCATATTACAAGTACTGCAGTGCGTGGCATTATATATTTCCGTAGAATGCCATTGGGTCTCAGAAAAGCCTTTGAAGACAGTAGAAATTAAGCGCCAAATGCCTGTCAGATCGGCTTATAATAATACTCATAGAAAAATAGGACGCTAGCTGAAGCCCATTATAAAAGTCAACCATGATTGCTTTTGAATCAAAAGGCTGAAGAATTAGAAGAAGCATTCGCATCAGATAACATCGATGTTTGCTCCCACTTATTATAAAAATATTTATTGAGGTCCGCATAGTAGGCTGAACACAGCAAAGATCAATTTATCTGAGTACTTGCATCAAATATGATCTCTGAATATAGACATGTATCATCAGCGTGGAACGCTAATCTAGAACAACTGTCAGAGTTAGAAATACGAAGTGAAATCCTACCTCTTAAATGTTGCAAAGCTGCAGGCCCCGATGATTGGATCCTGAGCTAATTGAAGGACGGTGGTGATATAATTTCTGGAGCGTTAACTGATATTTTGCTTACTTAATAGAATGAAGAGATAGTGCCGGCTATTTGGAGCAAGGGAATCATTATTCCTATCTTTAAAAAGGGTAATCGGAATTCGTACGATAATCATTGTGGTATAAGCGTGAATCCAATCGTATATAGATAATTTGCATCAATTATCTTACGGGATCCCAGAGCTTCGCTTAAACCACACACAAAAAGCAAATTCTGACATAAAAGAGGTGTAATATATAATATTTTCATCTTTCTAGACTTCAAGCTTTCATTTGAATCAGCTAGCCGCAATGCAGTATTTTATATTCTGTTGGAAAGTGATATTCACACAAAACTTTAAAATACTATACGTGGTCTGCGCACATAGATCTTGTCTCGTTAGGATCCACAATTAAAATTCAGTCGGTTTTACCACTGACGTCGGTATCCATTAAGGATACCCACTTTCTCCTATATCTGTTTAATTATATAATAGTTTCCATTGCGGATAATAATCTTCCACACATTCAGGATTCAGGCATCAATTTTCCCCAGTGGTAGATTAGTCAACCATTATTATGTTGACGATATTTTATTATTATTCAATAATCGAAATTCTGCCCAAACAAACTTTAATAAATTGACAGTCGTCGTACGGCCTTTCGTTACGAAATTCGCACCTAAACTAAAATACCACAGGATCATTCATCACTAAGCTCAACACTGCGGCTTCAAGATGAGGATTTGGACGAAGTCGACAAATTTACCTATCATGGTAACGGTATCAATAACTCAGGCAATGTGTGGTGAGAGCAATATAAGAATCGTGAAAGCTAGCGTATCTTTCTCTAAACTTCGCGACCTACTGACAACGCGAGTATCTCAATCTCCGCCGTTGCTTGAGGCACATAGCTCACATAGATTGCCAATAAGGAAGAAGCAACGCTGACATCTGTAGACGTATTTTTGGAGCAGCTAACATGTGCTCACCATCAGATAAACAAATAAGGCTTCCTAAGCTTCGTAGGCGCAATGACGTTGTACATATCCCTTTGATTCAATTGGCCAGTAGAGCATTGTTATCTTACGCAATGTCAGATTGGTGTAAGAAACAAGGTAGATAGATTTTGATATGATACGATCACCTTAGGTCAATTACGGCCAAACTGGGCAGTACAGGATCTGTTTGCCTGCCAGATTGGGGTCCACGAGCGCATCATAGTTCTCAGTTGGAAATCCTGCGCTATGTAGCATCGAGCTGAGTTTATTGTCCATCTTGTCGGAGATTCCTTACAGGAATTATCTGAAATTAATTTCTTATCAGTGCAGAATTTACTATGAGGTGCCATCGTTCTTTATGAAGCACCACTACCGACGCCGCCTTACCTTAATACTAACTTGGCTATAATAGTGTTTCAGGGATCCTGGATTGCCACATTTATGTGGTAACTGAACAAGTATGCCCATTTGAATTAGATCCTACCTTTTATATGTAGGCAGTTAAGCATCAGTTATTAAAGTCTGTTTTATTATTGATTATGACGATGAATTGGATATAGTGTCTATGGGATTTAGATTCACTGTGTATACATATACATACAGATACTCTTTGTTGTACCGTCCAATTGTCCCACATTCCTCATCCAAATATATAGTGTGTACAGGGCGTAATACCTGATCCTACTGATGAGTCGCCAGTAAGCACGAAACAATTTTGCACATCAGATTACATCTTCCGTTCATGCTGACAATCGGTTATTTTTCAATTAAATAACAATTTTAAGTAAATAAATGGGATTTCTCAGTCTCTAACATACTACATATCCGACAAGCAACGCCTTTCTTTTATTAATTAACTATCTGGCCATTTAAATATATTACATCCTGGTGGTTCCTCCATAGAATATTATATCTATTAGCATTTCAGCCATATTATTTTGCATCGGTCACATTCAGAAGGCGGCTGGCGTTAAGTCAAATCAGGTAGATTAAACTTATTTTTTTGTTAATTCTCAACTAAATGAGAATTTTTGTTTGATTTTCAACACACCCACAATCTAGCTCTTTATAAAATTAATTAGTCATTATGGCAGGGGAGTTGATCATAAACTTGACGGATAAACAGATGTGATTTATCATTAACATAAAAGAAAGTATTTTCTTAACGATAAAACGTTTAGGTATATTTTTCCCTCCTGTAAACTTATATAACAACTAGGTTAATAGTTTAAACTTATTTTGATGTTGAGTTGTTGATCTCAGAACGGAGAACTCAGTAATGTTGTCCATCTACAATGTAGTTAGCTGATAACTATATTTGAAAGCAAATCTACTTTTATCGAACAAGCAATTTTATGACAATCAATTTATATTATTTAAATACTTTTTAAATATTTACAACAATTAGATTTTTTATAACAAAAACAATTATCGTCTACTTAATTTACATAAACTTTATGTTCGCAAACTATGATAAGAAGCGTAGATCCAACTTTATCATGACTAACCAAAGTACCACTTGATATGACCATGTTATAAATTTTACTCTACTCACGAACTAACTCGTGCCGAATCATTTCATTATTTTACACTTTTCACTAAATTTCCTTTAAAAGCATCTGCAAAAACAAGATGTAATCTAATCTGTGTTCTGCACCACATTTTTTTAGTTAGATAGGACCCTAACAAAAATATGATCCCATTAAGACCTCCACACGCGGTTATGACAGCATTTGCGTGAATCCTTGAAAGCTGACTTTAAAAATTCGTCTAGTTGGTTACTTTATGAAATCAAGTTATATCGATCTTGTATTTGCTTGTAGATTAGCTATTGTATTAATTTCTCAGTTGCCGTAATTAATACGATGCCCTTTCTATCAGCTTTAATAACAGCATGCCATCTCTGCACAGCAGCATCTTTCTTCTCACATTACCTTATTCAATATGGTTTGTTGACATACTTAGCTTTCTACAACACGCATAATAAATTTATCTTATTTTATCTTTATTGCACATACTTCTCATTAAAATAGTATGCTAGTTGGGTCTCATTGCCAAAAGAATTTCACGTTTCTTTCCGTAGAACACGTACAATATTGATGCAGACGGCACAATCTCCTAGACGAATGTGTAAACCTGCTGTAGTGAAGCTAACATTATATAAAGTCTCGACAATGCGACTTCAACGCTAACTCACTCTATATATATATATATATAACGAGTCTGTAAAGGATACTAACGCTATGGCTATTGTGTTAGTAACCGAAACCAACATTATAGTACCGAAAAGGTACATGGTACTAACACTATGGCTTCCCAGTCATTACATGGTACCAACATGATGGATATCAATTAATGCTATAGTACACCGACATTGAAAATTAGAACTATTTCTGAACACCTGTTACTCCAGTAAATCCATACACACTGGCCTTGATCGATATTAGTTATCACATTTCGCGGTAAGCATAGTATCCTTTACAGACTCGGTATATACATTATATAGAGTGAGTTAGCGTTGAAGTCGCTTTGTCGAAACTCTATATAATGTTAGCTTCACTACTGCAGGTTTACACATTCATCTAGGAGATTGTACTGTCCTATTATCCCACATTCATCACCCAAATATATAGTGATTAAAGGGCGTAATACTGACTCCTACTAATGAGTCGCCAGTAAGCACGAAACGAATGTGCATGAGATTAAACTTTCTGTTCATGCAGTCTTTGGTGTATTCTTCTGATCACAACTGAATTAATTTATTACTAGGTTCACAACAGCTATTATGCATTAGGTAAACCAAATTTGCTTGTCATCGAAGTTATATCTTTAAATACTTTGATAGTCACTATTTCATTCAACATTACATATCCCTTCTTTTGAATTGCACATTATCATATCAATTATTGGGCCACCTTTTCTTTGTTGCCAAATTAATTTATTATTTATTCAACATGACCTAGTATAAATTAGTTCCACAACTTTTCGGAGTAAATTTAAACAACAGCAAGCATTGTGCTAAATTAAAAACATTTGGATATAGAATAGAAAAATCTGTATACATTCATGTAAATCTGCGAAAGAAATACCATTTATTATAGAAACGATAAGAACGTACACCTCGACGTCGCGCCCATTCAAAAACAAATACTAGCAGTAACATCCCACAAGATGCATAGCATAATAAATCATACGCGCAAACGATGCCTGTCAAATACACGATACCAGAAGTTAGATGTAGAAGTTTTCGCATCCATGGCGGCGCCTTTGCATTATTACAAGTACATGGATTAGAAGATTCTGTTAACTCGATGCTATCTTTTAATTCAGATATATTTTGTTCACTATAAGCATCATTTCCTACAATGGTAGAATTCGCGGAACACATCTCTGCATGACAACACTTTTTTACTGTATCTCTGACAACAATAAGTAAGGCAATAGAAGTAGTAAACATTGAGGACCAAGTAAAAATGACAACGAAATAATGAGCATTGAACATTGTCAGTACGCTAGTCGTAATTTGTACTAGCGCCTCAGAAATGCTGTTAACGTTATCGATTTTGATAATTAAAGTCGTAATAAGGCACGAAAATAAAACTAATATAAATACAGTAAGATTTTTTATGGTAAATGGAAGACGAAAGCGTTCAATTATATAGAAGGTAAGGAGAATAAATGGAACAAAATCATTACTTATCATGAATAAAAGACAAAGCTGGGAAAGCGTTACTACTTCACCGAATGAGAATGATTTAGGGTAAAGTAAAATAAATGCATCAGAGAGAATGGCACATATAGCAAAAAATGCTAATATTTCGTTGCAAAAGTTAAATGCAATAACAGCAAGAATAAGAAGCGTATTAAAATAATAGTTTGATGAGCATCTGCAGCAATTTATAATTATTATAGCAACAGTTGTTAAAAATAGATTATAAGACAACACTTGTTGATTATTTCGATAAAGTATAATCGGTACTAATGCAACAATCCACATTCCATGCCCACAGTTGTTTCGCATTTTATCAAAAACAGGGTTTCTAACGGAAAATTTCGCCACGAAAAACTCTAAGTAAGCTAACAGAACTACGTTGGCAATTAAAATATTATTCTGTATTGGGAGATACAGAGCAAATGCAGAAGCCGACATAAACTCTTTCTTAAAGATAATTAAAAACTACGCTCCTACCATTGCATTATTTAAGACTTCATGCATAGTGGTACGGTTATCGAAAATATTCCATATTTATCGCAAATTGTTCTAAAATATTAAGAATAATAGCAGCACATATTAAGTAATTACAACAATTGATAAAAAAGATAGTTATGGTTAAACAACTGTAATCACTGAATGTATTATATTTGTCTACATCCAAGCAGTTTAAAGATAAGTTACGTGCAGTACAACAAAGTACGCACTTTTATTATTATTTAAAGAGATATTCACATAACAGTGACCCTTAATTTTTATATGAATGCGAAAAATGATAATAATAATAATAATAATGTAAACGCCCCGGCTTCAAGTAAATGCCGTACGACGTTACAAACTCGGTTAAGGTGCTCTGAATAGAGATTAGTTGCTGATATGGGGGCCCTTAAGAGGGCCAGGTAATACGTTCGCTTGAAGTCTTCCGAAGTGAAGATGTCCTAGAGCCTTGGGTGGACTCTGGTTGAATTTTGGCTCCCGTGGTTGAGCTGTGATCGCGTTGTGTATGGTGTCATGCAGGTCCTGCACTCAATTGGCTCGTCTCTCTGGTATCTCGCATCAAGACGAGTAGGGATTGACAACCGGTAAAGTGCAATATGCGCTGACAGCCGATCGAGCAAATACGCGAAGCAGGTAGAATGCAAATGTCACAACTGACTTGCATGGTAAATTACCGTGCTTAAATAGCATGCAATGTGTGCTTGCATACTATTGGTTAAACGTCGTTTAACGTGGTTAAACGGCAATTTGCTTTTTTCTCATTGGTGCAACGTAAATAGATTTGAATTTTATTTACGCAATATGTCACCGATTGATTTGTGTCGTTACAACACTTTCCTCTCTGAAAAAAAAGAAAAAATATTCCTCTCTGCGAGGCTAGATAAGAAATGCATGACAGAGTTCGAACCAAGTTAAGGAAAAATATGATGAACCATAAGTGCTGGGCTTAAATATGCTTGTTGGTTGCTTCAACAATGATATGATGCCAGGTAACCACTAGGAATTGCTACACAAATTGTTAGCTCTAGTGGACGGTCATAGCACGTGAGGCAAAATAGAGCAGTGTAAGTTTTTGGAGCCGCAGCGTGAAGATTTCGAGGTAAATCGCCTCTGAATTTGCCAGGTTTAAGATAAAAAACCTAAGCAGGTTGGATCGTTGTCAGTGTTTGTATACGACCAAAGGAGCTAAAGTGCTCGACGTTGTGGTCATGGCATTTGTAGTGGTCTTTGTGAAATGGATAAAGTTGAGATATGCATTGAAAGTGGCCTGTACCATGATATGAAGCTGATCACTACTTAGTGTTGCTACACGAAAACGTTAGCAACTAAGTAGCTGGTCATACCAAAATGGGCAGTGTAATGTCATGTGTGAGAAGTACATTATAATGTGAAATATATATACATTAAAATCAAAGGTAATTGCATAAAAAAATGTATACGAACATTGCCTCAGAGGTGGCATAATACCAAAGAACTGTTCAAAAATGCTACACAATTGTTAGCTAAGAACAGGTGGTTATGCCACGTGAGACAAATACTAAAAATTAACGTAAAGTTTAAAAAAAAATTTTATAGTTAAATGTTAATGTTTAAAAAAAATTAATTACGCGTTATACAAAGCAGGTTGAGATTGTGGGCAGACGGAGCCTGAGACGTGTGTAGAAGGTTGAACGCTCTCAGGATCAGGTGGTTCGATAAACGGTTTTAACCTGTCTATGCTTACTGATGTCGGTGTAGCGCCTTGCATAATGATGAAGTATTTTGGCTGTTTTAGTAAAATCGGGTAAGGACCGCGATACTTGGGTTGTAGTGGTGCAACAGCAGTATTGTTGCGAACGAGTACTCTCTTGCAGCTGTGGAGCTGTGGGTGAACGAAGACTGGACGAGGCGTGTGTCTCGGCTGCTGTTCGGACATGTTACCGAAATGAAGTCGAAGGCGGGTAGCTTCGTTTTGTGGGTCATCTTGTGCCGGTAGTAGACGTGGGAGCTGACTAGGCAGGCGTAGATCCATGCCATACAAGAGTTGTGACGCAGACGTTTTAATGGATTCTCGAGTACGAGAACGCATGGCCAGCAGAACTAAAGGTAGTGCATCGACCCAGTTGCCATTAATGGACGAGGATGCTAAAGCTGCTTTGAGTTCCCTATGCATTCTCTCTACCATGCCATTAGCTTGGGGATGGTAGGCAGTCGTCTGGCGTAAGATGCATCCCATGTACCGCAAGGTGGTTTTGAAACGATCAGATGAGAAACAAGTGCCTCTGTCCGTGATGACCTCATTGGGAACACCGTAATTGGATATCCATGCAGAGATAAAACCGTTAGTTACTTCGTCTGCAGAAATGGTGCCAAGAGGTAATGCCGCAGGCCACCGTGTAAATCTATCGATCATAGTTAGAAGGTAGCTGAAACCTTGAACCTTTGTCAGATGAACTATGTCGATGTGGACGATGGCTAGGCGAGAAGTAGACCGAAAATGTTGCAACCTAGAACGAGTGTGTCGTGTGATCTTGTTTTTCTGACAAATTGCACACTCTGAGACCCATCGTTTAACATTCTGCCTAAGTCTATGACCCCAGAAACGATCTGTAAGAAGTCGGACAGTCGCTTGGCTTCCTGGGTGAGAAATTGAGTGAATTGAATCGAAAACCTTCCTCTGAAGGCTGGTCGGCAGAACTGGCTTGTTGGGCTGCGTACCCGTGAAGTAAACAATTGGAAAGCCTTCCCACAGACGGCATATGAACTTGGTTGGGTGACGGGCTATTGATCTTTGAATGTGAATGTCACCGCGTTGTTCAGTTCGCAGGAGAGTTGGCGTTAGTGCAGGTTCACTGAGTGCCACGGAGTTGACAGTGAATGGTGACGGCGAAGGTGGTTGTAGAGAGACGTCTGGCCTAGACAGGGCATCTGCAATGAAGTTCTGTTTGCCCTTCACGTGAAAGACGTCAAATTGCCATTCGCTTAGACGAGAAAGCTGTCTTTCCACTCTGGCAGGGTACTTGGCGATAGATGAAGTTGCGTTTCGAAGTGCGCTAACTAGTGGTGCGTGATCTGTGAAAACAACAAATCTGCTACTGCCAATGATGCTGATAAAATGGCGCACTGCGTCGTGGATGGCGAGAAGTTCTCGGCCGAAAGTGTCGTACCTCGTTTCTACTGGTTGGAGAGTACGCGAGTAGAAACTGATAGGCTTCCGAACTCCGTCGATCTCTTGTTCCAAAGTGGCTCCAATAGCGAATTCAGAAGCATCTGTCGTGAGTAGAAATGGCTTTTCGAAATCTGGATGCGTTAGCATTGTGGCATTTGCTAACGAGTTGATGGCAAGTCGAAGTAATTCCTCGTCTTCGGATGACCAAGCAATGATGGAATTCTTGCTCAGTCCTTTTCGGTTCCGCAGGTGCCTGCACAAAGGATAAAGTTGTTTTGAAAGGCCTGGAAGAAACTTGCGATAATAGTTTAGTACTCCCAGGATTTTCTGCAAATCGCTCAAAGTCTTTGGTGACTTGATATTCTTGATTGAATTCGTCTTTGACGGCAACGGTTGAATACCTTGGGCCGTGATACGATGCCCTAAGAAGTCGACGGATGAAGTTGCAATCTGCGTCTTGTCACAGTTGATCTTGAGTCCGTGGTTGGATAAGCGTGAAAGGACATTTCGTAGATGTTTCGCATGAGATTCTAGATCTGGACTGAATACCATAATGTCATCTAGGTATGACATACAATAAGCAGAGTCGTCGCGAAGTATGTTGTCTATGAATCTTTGAAATGTCTGTGTAGCACACTTAAGTCCAAAAGGCATGTAAAGGTATTCGAAAAGGCCAAATGGAGTGATGACTGCAGTTTTCTCGATATCCTCTGGTGCTACCGGTATGTGATGGTACGCTTGTCTGAGGTCAATCACTGAGAAGAAATTGCTGCCGTTGAGTTTTTCAAGTAATGTGTTGATATTTGGAATAGGATATGCATCAGATTTTGTCACTGAATTTAGCTTACGGTAGTCTCCACAGGCTCTGTACGATCCGTTTGATTTTGAGACTAAGTGCAGTGGTGACGCCCATGAACTTTTCGATGGTCTGATGATTCCCTCTTCCAAAAGCCTTGAGAATTCTTCTTGGGCAGCTTTCAGCTTAGCAGGAGCCAGTGGTCGCTTCTTGAGTGCAATAGGTTGTCCTTCTGTGACGATATGATGCATCGTGTTGGAGACTCGCAGATCGGATTTGTTAAGATCAAAAAGCGATTTGTATTTTCGAAGAGCTGCTGATATCTCTGCTGAATGATGCACTGGGGTTGGCTGAATGACCTGTAACTCCAAACGCTCGGAGGCAAGTGTCCAAAAGCTTTGTTCAAGTCCGGTGGAGGGGTCGATGATCTTTTGATTGGCAAGATCAACAATGAGCCGAAATTTTAGAAGGAAATCAAGGCCTATTATATTATGTGAGACCTTGGCAATGATGAAGTTGTGGGAAAATTCACGTCGTAGACCTATGTTGAGTGTGCGGTATTGGCAGCCATAAGTTGGTATGGGCTCGCCTGTAGCTGTTGCGAGAAGAACGCCTAGCGACATCTCGGCCATTGAATCACCTTTGAGAACTGAGACTGCCGCACCTGTGTCTACGATGTACTCTTCGCCAGTTTTGAAATCAAGAAGGTGCAGAAGTTCGTTTGGCTGTTTGGCCGGGTCATGCAAACAAGTAGGCTGGTGATTGCAACCGGCATTGTCTGTTCGGTTCTCTATGTGAAAAATTCGTCGTGGACGAAAAGAGTCGACAGGGATGTCGGATTGTAGTTGGCTTCTTCCCTGTCGCGCCGTTGATGCTGTTGATGTGCAGAAAGTACGGTCTTCTACTTCCTGCGCCAGACGTTTCCCGATGCTGATGCACCCTTGTACCTGCGGTCTGTTGTCCTTTCCGTCAGCTGTGGAAATTGGCACTCATTCGGAAATTCTTCGGAACGACAAAGACAAACTTGGCAAGCATAAAAAACTTCTGGTGGTTATAACACCAGTTCTTTGGGGCATATTTATTAAATGATTGCGGAGATCTCGATCGCCGCCTACCATTATAATTTGACTTGGAAACGAATTTTGGTCGAGCATTCACATGATTTATCTCCGATTTGGTAATGGCCAGTCCTTCTAGAAGTTTGGCCATGTTCGCCACTGTTCTCTCTAAGGAGGAGATTCTATCATCTTGCGGAGGTGAAGAAAAGGATAATGGATTCACTTTGGGTTCCAAAACCCTATATTCTAACTCACATCTCTCAGATAAGTCATCTATAGAGAGAGTGTTGGGGAGCTGTCTGGCAAAGAGTTTTAATGTTTGGGGAAGATTGTTAATAAAAACAACCTTAGCCTCATGGTCAGAAATGTTGGTTTTATACCAACGTTTCCGTAATTCCCTCAGTATTTCTATGGGGCCAAGATTTGGCATATCTAACTGCGCATATTTGTTTATTATCTGCTCAGTTTCAGTGGGTCCAAGCAAGGATTCTACCTCGTTTTGTAGGCCAAAAATGGGATTAGGTAGCTTCCTAATGGCCTCAAGCTTAGGATAAATCCGTCGCTGCAATTCAGAAGGTAGTTTAGCAAAAACCTTTGACAGTTTTTGATGACTGTCATAATCAGGAAACGGGGAGAAAGCGGAGTCTACGCGCATAAAGAATAGCTCACTATCTCCATCCCAAACAGGAACATCAATATCTAAAATTGGACCTGACATTTTAACAATCTTACAGGATCTTAAAAGCATAAATTTATAAGCAATATGAAAATGTATATATAAATGTATAAATATATAACGAAACGCTTACCCACAAACAGCTTCCACTGTTGCTTGATATTGTCCAGTACAAAAGGAAAAAACGAACAGAGGCCCCGATGGCCTTTGATGACAATGTATTATTATTTCAACACAGAACAGCGTCACTCCTTCCAAAAAATTGAAATTGTCCTGTAGGGATGACGAACAGAGGCCCTGTTGGCCTTTAGTGCCAATGAATTATTATTTTCAACAGCAAGAATAACACACTGCTTCCAAAATTTGAAATTTTCCTTTAGGGAAGACGAACAGAGGCCTCGTTAGCCTTTGAATGCTCACACCACAAATTCACGAATATATACCCAACAAAATTTTAGAAAAGCCAGGATCAGGGTGTAAAGAAAACGCGAAT